>PVKP010005056.1:0-77171 GCA_004027715.1 Plecturocebus donacophilus | reverse complement strand
CCATGACCCATCCCATTGCCAAAGGAAAGATTATACACTACATGTATACTACATGATTCCAGGGAGCAGCATTCACATAGACTAAGTGTGCACGCCACATGCAAGAGACCTCAGAGTACTACCCACCTTCTTTTCTTTGTAGAGACACACACGGATGATCCCTGCCCCCTGACCTGACCTGGAGTAGCCAAAGAAAGAGCAGCATCAATTTATTATCATTCTTTCCAGATAATTTTCTAGCTATTTCCATTATATATTCCTTCAAATAGAAGGATTTTATTCTGTCAATTGCATGTCATGGTACACATGTTTTTCTGAAATCTGAGTATTTTAATTTCATACAGTTTCAACTGTGAGAAGTACTGACAGACTGAACTAACTCTAAGCTAAAGCACTCATAAACTGGCACAGAAGATTTTCATGTCATTACATGGTCATCCATTTCTCTAAATTACTTGTCCATTCTTTCCTGAAACATCTATTAATCCTGCAGTTATTTAAGATGACTGTGAGCTTTCTATTTGCCAGTGATGGCATGAGCACCGTGGTTTAGTCTAGTGCCTGGCATTTAAGAGGACTGTTCTATTTATTTTCCTAAACTCTGGCAGTAAGTTGGGCTCTAGGTAGATTTTTGATCAGAACAATCATCCATGTTTACTTCCATGTGAGGAAAGTACTTTCTCGTATTACATTACACATTTTTAAATGACCACAGAAATCCTTACTTAATTTGACAAAACGAAGATAGATTTCTCTCTCCTGCAGTCAAGAAAAGCATCATTCTCTACTATTTCCATGGAGATCTTTCTCCTTTTCTCAATTGCCAATTGTCTACTCTGTGCGCTGGGACCCAGCTTTTCATACTATGAGGATTCTCACCCCAGCATTCTGCTTCTCTGAGTCAGAGTCCTTGACTTTTCACTTCAGTTGTTTTGTAATTTTTTTTTTATTTTTCTTACTCCATAAATCCTATGAAAGTATATGTAAAAATTTACCCATCTTTTATTTTATATCTGTTATCACATTTTACTCATACACCAAACCATACAGGAAATGAATATAAGCAGATCTTTCTTAGTAGGAGGTAGAAGTAAAATTTTGTTTAGAATAAAAACAGAAAAAAGAGAAGCCAATTCCAAATCACCAATTTGCTCCAGAATGCCCAATAAGTTTCCCCTTATGAACTCACTACTGTACACAATGCAAGAGCTTTTAAAAATTGTCTTAAAGATAGTGGGCATAAAGATTTAGGGCATACTTTAGCTATATTACTTTAAAAAATATATCATCATCACTTTTGCCATCAAAAGTGAATTTGATGTACCATAATTGTTAAAGGTGAGTAGGGTTAAGGATTCTTTTCATTCTATGCTTTCCTTACAAACACACTTTCTAATAAATGCCTAATATTTTTTCTGTGAAGTTAAACCATTAGATATTGCTGAATGTCTGTTTATTTCTTACTTTTCCTGAATCTCATTCTTAATTATTTTCTTATATTTTTCCTCCACCAAAGTCTTAAAACCCATGCAGCTGGTGTCTATTATTTAAATTCTGTGATGTATTTTATTTGACTTTATTTGTGTACTTAGTTTTCTCACAGAAATCCTTTTATTGTAATCTTCTTTTAAAAAAAACACGTTATTTCTTATCTCTTTTCCATATTTATCTTCATTAGCAGGCTGCCTTTCAGTTTCTTCAGTGCTCTTTTAGATAATTATTTTACTACATATGCCTTCACAATACTATATATGGTCTGATGATCAGGTCTCTCCTTGAGAAAAAAAACAAAAAACAAAAAACAGAAAAAAAAACTTCTTCTCTGCTCCTTTAGGACCGATGACAAAGGAAAAGGCAGTTTTTTCTCACCTGGCTTAAAAGCAAAGGCTTCATGTGCTTCTCCTCTAATTCTTCTTAGGCCCAGCATTTCCAAAAACAAACTAGTACAAAAGACATTAGTTATAATAATACTTTAAAAGGTTCAAATACTTAGTTTTGGGCTGCTTTCTGTCTATATTTTTCTTCTAGAGAAATTTTCTGTTATGAAATGTAGAACTATTCACTATATGATAATATTTTCAAAAAAAAGTTTCCAAACCAATATTTAACTACATACTATCATATTCTGAACTATTTTCTGTTGTCTCTCAGATCAGTATTATAAAACTAGATTGTTTATATAATTTTTTCCTTTGCTAACTTTCAAGATCATAAGTACCACTGCTGATTGTTTTTTTTATGTTTCATTATTTCAAACTATATTAACATTTTCATCTTCTTTCTTTGCCATTTTCTGTTATCTCATCTTTGTGAGTCTTCCCATTAATACTTTTTCTTTTTGATTTTTTAATGGATAAATAAATTGTCTATATTTAAGGTGTACAACATGATGTCTTAAAGTATACATACATTGTGGAATGGCTAAATCAAGCTATTTAACATATGTATTATATGCATTACCTTGTAATCAGGCCCCTTAAGATTTCAGTACCTCAGCATTTTTAGTGACTGAGATAATGAAAAATTGGATGAGGCCCTTGCTTGCTTGCTTGCACAAAAGCCAACATCTCTTGTTCTCACAACACAATTGTAAACTGCTGATGTACTATTTCTTTGCCAAGCAGGAGAAGATAACTTCAAGGTAAGAATAAAAATGGCAGAAGGAATGAATGCCAAAAAGATGTTGCAACTAACTGCTGAGGCCCAGAAATCTGGTTGCTTAGGATGTTACCGGACATTAAAGAAACACAAACTTTTCCTTTGGTTCCCCGAAACTCCCCACTCTTACTCTCTAGCTGGAAAAAACGCTCTGCTTTGTCTTATCATGAACATATCTAAGAGATCTTGCCCCATTCTCACTTTGGCCAAATGCAATAAACTTTTATCTATCCCCAAGCACTGGTCTGTCAGTGTTTGGTTTCAGCTGAGCATCAGGTACATGAGGCAGAATTTGGGCTTCTACATCTTTACCTACTTACTATTTTTGTTTGTGTGGTGAGAATACTTAAAATCAACTCTACTGGCAATTTTCAAATATAAATGCATTGTTATTCACTGTAGTCACCATGATGTGCAATCAATTTTTGAACTTATTCCTCCAGGAAAACTGAAATTTTTTGTATTTTGACCAACATCTCTGCAACTTCCCCATGACCTAGCTTCTGATGACTACCAATTAAGTCTCTGTTTCTGTGAGTTTTACTTATTTAAACTCTACATGTAAGTGAGATTATGTCATATTTAAGTGCCTGGATTATTTCACTTGACATAAAATCTTCTAGGTTCATCCGTGTTGCTGCACATGACAGGATATCTTTCTTTTTTTTAAGGCCCATTAACCTTTATTGGATCTGTTACGGAGACAATCCAGACTTATTGGACAATTATGTTATTTGAATAAACTGAAACATAACAGCTTATAAAGGGTCAAATGGTAGTAATAGCCTAAAAAATAGGTTTGGAGTATTATTTCTTAGCATAAAAGATGCAGATAATATTGGTCAGAGTCTTTTAGGTTAGAATTCTTGGCTACTTAGGTTTTATCAAGTACATTGTAAAAGGACAGTCAATCAATATTTCACATGAATTTCTGTATGAATTTCGATCTGACAAGAAAGACTGTGAAAACATAACCACTGTTATCTGTGAACTACCTAATGTGGAAAGACATATCTTTAAATAAAACCTTGAGAAACTATATTACTCATTTATTTCTTCAGATATCCCAAATATTGTAACTAATTGTAATATTTAATTGAATACAAAATATTTCTTCCTAAGGAAAGATTTTATTCAGTTTTAGAACGTTAAAGTTTCTCCACTCTAATATATACAGAACTTCTCTAACCTTTAAAAAATACTGCTTTATTACTCATGATAATTGGGCCACATACATAATTAAAATATACCATTTATTATTTCCCCTGGTAAGAGTGGCCTCTGGCTCCCCAACCCAATTTCAAACTGTAATTTTAAACAAATAATAAAGTATTTTGAAACATTATTGTGTTTAATTGTCTTATCTATAGTCTATGTTCCTCAGGAGTTGTGACATGCCCAAAGCGAAGTAATCAGAAGACAAGAAGCTAAGTTCTAGAGAATCCATTAATCATACCGTAGATGACTGTTCATTTTATTATTTCCCAAGTAAGCTGAGGCTGATGTATCATAAATCTTTTACATGCCAGTGTTCAAATGTTCCGTTTTTAAATTAGGAGGGGGTGTGTTTTAGAACAGATTAATGAAATTGCCTCCATCTCCTCCTAGTTTACATAATTAAGAAGAACCTAATGGAAACAAGGTTCTAAGGTTCTTGCTGGAAACAATAATCAGAACCGTAGGAATTCTCTTATGGAAAATATTTAAAAAAGGAAATTCTAGCAATAGAATTCATTGTTAAAACTGTGAGTTACAACAATATTGTCTGTGCATGCTGACTGTAATCCTCTGTAATCTTCAAAAGCAAACAAAAACAGCCTTCTCTGAAAGGCTAGAAAACGTCTTATATGTAGCACTCATACTGTCCTTTAATCAAACCCAGTTTCTATTTTTCTTCAACTTCTAGATGAGGATGCTTAGCCTTTCTGGCACACTGTGAAATTCTGAAGTGTCTGTAGACTACATCGCCTGTTTTTAGTTCTTGAAGTTTCTCTCAAACTGTGATAAAGAGTTTTACTCTACTGGTACTGTTAACTGCAATTTTCAAGGCCTCTTCCTCCCCTTTTTGTCTTTTTCCTCATATCTAGGCAAGCGATAGGAAAACTCAGAGTCTCTCTCCGTTGGCTATGGCAGGGAAATTCAAACCATTTAAATCCTGATCTATTGGGGCTCAGGGTAAGGGGAGCACTCACTTGGGGCCCAACCCCTAACCCCATTAAATACCAGAATTCCATTGACTCTTCCTTAGTTTCACTTCTCATTGAACCTGAGCCCTTTTTATTGTGGATTATTTTGGCCTTTAGTAAACAGTAATATCATGGGAGTAAGAAATGTGTTCCATGTCCATTGTTTCCTTTCAGTCTTGAGATCCATAAATTCCTAGGGATGGGGGTGGTGTACAGTTGTCTAGTATTCGCCAAATAAAGTGAAAACAAGACATACACACAGAGAAAAATATAGAGAGACATTCCCATATTGCCACACACAGTTTTCTTGCTTTCTCCTGGTAAATATAACCTTCTCTATCCATGATTTCAATTAATAACTTCAGATAGAAAATATTCAGAAGAAAAAAATGGACAGCTGCATGAAAGAAGATTGTCCTACCTGACTTTATTCACTAATCACAATATGCCCCAAAACTGGGTGGCAAATACTGACCTGTGGATTTTGAGGAAAATTCCGGTAACAAGAAAAATGTTTGTACAAACATTGTTATTGTTGTTTATCCCTAAGCAATACAGCATAACAACTATTTACAAAGCATTTACATCGTAGTAAGTATTATGAGTAATCTAAAAAGGATTTAAGGTATATGAGAGAAAGTAAGTAAGTTTTATGCAAATACTAGGCCATTTTATTAAAGGACTTGAGTATCTGCAGATTTGGGTATCTGTTGGGGGATGGAGGGACCAGGTCCTGGAAACCATCCCCCATGGTTGCTAAACGATAAATGTATGTAGAAGCTACAAAAGCAAATTACTTATTTCTCCTCTTGCTGTTGACTTACGGAAAATTGTGCACTGTATCATCAGTATAGGGAGTTCTTGAAAAGTCTAGATCCTCCTACGGTTTGAATCAATGTTGAAAATAGTGAGATGTGGCAATAGCTCAAATAGAGAAAAGAGAAGAAAACCTCAAGGAAAAACCACTTCCACTTTTAGAAGCAAGTTTGAAGTGGCAGATGACTCTTCCTTTCTCTACTGAAAATATTTTCTTGGCTTTCTGTCAAGTATTATGAGTTTTAGAAAGGCACTGAAGATTGGACCAACTAATGAAATGGAATCAGGACATGGTAACATAAGTAAGAAATTTTTTTGTAATTTATTTATAGTTTCTTGCTCTTTTAGTTTGCTTTTTGTAAACTTATTTATATTCCAAATAAGGTTTGTCATTTAGCTACACTTTTTATTTTGCCCCACAAATCATTGCTACAGCTTCTTGGATTTAAGAAAACAATAAAATTTCCAAAGCAGACTGGTCTATGGTTTCCTTCAATTAACGCTGTCCCTTCTCTTCCTAAAGTTACTGAAGACAAATATAAACAATCAGGACCAACATGTAAAGTTATGAATAAGATTTATAGAGAATAACTTTGCTCTGTTTTATAGGGTTACCTACAAACAAAGGGAAGTTCCTAGCTTCAACTGAAAAAAATTTCCCATGGAGTCTATGATATTTACTTCTGTCATTTCCACATTCAAAGGAAAACACAGATTATCCACATATTTAATCACTTTTTATTTTACAAATGCTCTGTAAACAAAATGCTTCTCAGACCTATTCAATACAATTAAAATACAATAACTTAGTTTTTACCAAATGGTGTATTCCAAAGTTATCAGTTAGATTTATTGACTAATAAAGATGAACAATTTAATGTGACTGCTTCCTTTAGTGAATATACAGAAACCTGTCAAATTTAAATCATGCAAAACATACCTAAATTTACCTAACTCAAAAATGTAGAATTCTTATATTCAATATCTGCACATTCTCACGTACAAAAATACAATTTAAATGTTATTTTTAACAATGTAAAATTTGTTTCTCTCTTTTTATTGCCAAGATTTCACTGACTGTTGAAATATAAAAGAAAAAATAGCATTAAATCAGGTATGATAAAATCACCTTTTTCTGTTTATCTCTACCACTGGCATTTATTGGCACTTGGAAACTATTTATAAACCCATATTCTTATTGCTAACATCAATTATTATGCAAATACTTGAAATTTTTACTGACTTTATAAATAATGCATGAAAGTCTATAGACTTCAACTAGTAAGCATTATCTTTTGTGGTTTATAAATACAGAATACAGAATAAGGTATAGCTTGGATGAGTCTGAACAACAGATGTTTCTGCTTTATGAATTCTGGTCAAATTATTTGGAAAGAGTTGTATTTATACAATTAGCATCTGTGTTTTGGAAAGTTAGACTAAAATTTATTTTGTCATTGTCTCTAACAGCTTGGGACCTAGGTAAATCTATTACGCTGACCTTAAATAGAACTGAAGTTAATAGTAGAGGTGTTCAAAATAAGTTTGGATAGTTTTTACACATGTAAATCTACAACCTACCTTTACCAAAGTCTAATATTTAAGAAGAATTAATGGAAATTATACAGTTATTCCAACTCTAAAGTTCTATGTTACAACTATATTATTTGTATAGTATCTTCACAGTAATTTTGTTTAAAAATCTCTATTATGCTTTAGAGGGTGTTTCAATAAGAATATGTATACCCTATCACATTTCATCAAGCTGAAAACTGATGATGCAACTTTTTCATAGGTACAGAGCAAGTTGAATTCATTTAACTCATGACAGACTTCAGATATTTAAGAGTAACTATCAAGTATTCCTTTAAGACTTTTTCTTTACAGGCTAGTCATCCTTACTTCCTTCAAGTAATTGTTAATTTGCTTGATGCCAAGAGCTCTAGATTACGTAGTACTGATTTTACTAATTTCCATTATAATATATATTTCTTATATACCATCTGATTCCTCAAAATCCACAAGTCAGTTTCTGCCATTCAGTTTTGAGGTATATTCTTATTAGTGAACAAAATCAGGTAGAAAACTCTTTTATTAAAAGTAACCAAAACATAGTTGGGAGGGAGTGGTTAGGGCATACATTTTTGACCTTTGTTTAACTCTTTTAGCCACTACTAAGTACTATCACATATAATCCTATAAAATGCTTCTCCTACACTTGGATAATCAAATTTTGAGGTTATATATGGAATTTCACAATTACCCTTTTCTTCCTATATTCAACAAATTTTACCACTTAGACACTGGTTTTCTGTTTCTTAGGTGGTAGTTGGTAGACTTTTACCTATATTTACCCTAATAAGTGAATTAACCAGCTATATGTTGCACAGAGGTCCTGCTAATCTTCTTGTATTGTTCCAATTTTAGTAAGTGTGCTACTGAAGCAATTGCCAGCTGCTTTTGAAGAACTGATATGTACTCGTAAGAAAAGGAGAGAGAATCCTAGGAATAAAGTTGGTTAGTCAATTTTTGTTTCTTATTTTGTATCCTTTCCTTTACTTCTCATCTTCCATTCTAGAGCTGATTCACAGGAATCCTTCAAATACTTCTTGGATAGATCTTTCTGGAGTCCCTTCAAAAGTTCCTGTTTATAGACACACATAAGATATGAGAGGGCCAAAATTCTTCATGAGTTCAATTCTTCTGTTAGAACTCAAGAAAAGAGACTAGATTGGAGAGTTGGACTATATTTTTGAGTCATGTTTAAATAATGACATACACCACATGGGCACAATTAGATGCTGTCCCAAGTTGAAGAGTTCTGTCCGCTTTCAAAATTCAGGTCCACCAGGAACCTCAGAATGTGAGCTTATTTGGAAATCAGATTTTGCAGATGTAATTAGTTAAGATGAGGTGATACTGGAGTAGGGTGGTCCCTAAATCCCATCACTGGTGGTGTCTTTATAAGAAAGGAAAAAAGAAGAAATTCAGACACAGAGACACAGAAGTACACAGGGAAGAAAGTCATGCAAAGGAGGAGGCACAGATAGGAACAAATCAGCTGCAAGCCAACCAGGACCGAGGACTTCTGGGAGCCCTTGGAAGACTGAAAGAGGCAAGGAAAGTTCTGACCCTAGAGCCCTCAAGGGAAGCATGGCCCTGACAACACCTGGATTTCACACTTCTAACATCCAGAAATATGAAATAAATTTCTATTATTTTTAAGCCAACAGGTTTGAGGTAATTTGTTACAGCAGCTCTAGAAAACAAACATACACAGTACATAGACTGTTCTTTCCAATAGGTCTGAAGGAAACTTCTCCTTGTATAAATAAATATAAAAAAGATTAAATTTAATGGATGTATATATTTATAAACATATGGCAGATTTACACATTTATAAATATAAAACAGAGTTATAATAGATTTATTTATATATTTTGTAAATATATACATAAAAGTTTAATTTGTAATTACTAAAACTTTTTCTATAGGCTCTCAATAAGGCAGATACCCAATGACCAAACAGAATAATAATTTTCCTTTATTATTATAAAACAATAATACTGCTTTTCATTGATATATTATAAAGAATCACTTTGGGCAATTAAGTAAAAGCCTTTCAAAATGGTATAAAATTAAATCTATAGTACTCAAATATGGGATTATGGGACATTTCTTGTTTGAAATTATTTATCATATTACAGCTTATATAAAGTATCCACTTTTATATTCCTACATTAATATACTCAGCATTTAGCTCTGGACTCAAGATTATCGAACCCTAGCCATTTATTTTGATTTAATACTTTTTCTTCATTTATGAAATCCAAAGTTTTATTTAAAATGGGCAATTTTCAAATTCTAAAGCCAGTACTGAGAATAAAAAATAGAATGGTAACATTTTAAAACGTTTAATAAAGGTAATGCATCACATTTAATATATCCAGAATCTTATCCAACTGATATTTATATTTGTGGATTATTCCTTTGAAGTAATATTTTAAGCATACACATGCATAAATATACATGTACATACATGGTTCAATATGGCGTTTCATTCCCTGCCTATAATTATATAAGTAAAAGAATACATATTTATGCTGAACTGAAACCCTTTTGCTTTCTATAAGGAAAGCCAGACACACACATTTCTAAGTGAAACCAGAGCAAATATAAATACATTTACATTCTTTTGTCTTTTGACCTTTTCAAGAAACATCCTGCAAGGATATCTCCGTTACATTTGATTAGCTTTCAAATGTTTTGGCAGGTTTTGTGAACTTTTGTTTTAAATCTTTGATATGGTTTGGCTGTGCCCACCCATATCTCATCTTGAATTGTAATTACCATAATCCCCATGCTTTGTGGGAGGGATCCGGTGGGAGGTAATTTAATCATGGGGGTGATTACCCTTATGCTTGTTCATGTGATAGTGAGTTCTCACAAGATCTGATGGTTTTATAAAGGTTTTTTTTTTCCTGTTTTGCTCAGCCCTTCTTCCTCTTGCCATGTGAAGAAGAATGAGTTTACTTCTCCTTTTGACATGATTGTAAGTTTCCTGAGGCCTCCCCAGCCCTGTGCAATTGTGAGTTAATTAAACTTCTTTTCTTTATAAATTACCCAGTCTTGGGTATTTCTTCATAGCCGCATGATAATGGACTAATATAGAAAACTGGTACTGCAGAGAGTGGGGTGCTGCTGTAAAGATATCCAAAAATGTGGAAGCGACTATGGAACTGGGTAACAGGCAGAAGACGGGAAAAGTTTAGAGGCCTCAGAAGACCACAGGAAGTTGTGGGAAAGTTTAGAACTTCCTAGAGATTTGTTGAATGGCTCTGACCAAAACACTGACAGTGATAAGGATAATGAAGTCAAGACTGAGGTCTTCTGGGATGGAGAGGAGAAATTTATTGGGAATTGGAGCAAAGGTCACTCTTGCTATGCAAAGAGACTGGCAGCATTTTGCCCTGCCCTGGAGAACTGTAGAGCTTTGAACTTGAGAGAGATAATCTAGAGTATCTGGTGGAAAAAAATTCTAAGTTGCAAAGCAATCAAGAGGAAGCAGAGCATAAAGGACTTGAAAATTTGCAACCTGATGATGTGAGAGAAAAGAAAGCCTCATTTTCTGGGGGGAAATTCAAGCCAGCTGCAAAAATTTGCAAAAGTAAGAAGGAGCCAAATGTCAACCTCCAAGACACAGGGAAAAATTCTCAAGGGAATGTTAGAGACCTTCACAATATCCCCTCCCATCACAGGCCTGGAGGCCTAGGAGGGAAATGTGGTTTTGTGCTCCCCTTCCCACAACCCATGAAGCCTCAAGACATGGTGCCCTGCATCCCAGCTGATTCAGCTCCAGCCACAGCTTACAGGGGCCAGTGTACAGCTCAGTCTTTTGCTTCAGTGTATACAAGCCCCAAGCCTTAGCAGTTTACACATGCTATTAGGCCTGCAGTTACACAGAAGTCAAGAATAGAGGTTTGGGAATCTCAATCAAGATTTTAGAGATTGTATGGAAAAGCCTGGATATCCAGACTCAAGTTTGTTGTGGGGGCAGAGTCTTCATGGAGCACCTCTCCTGGAGAAATGAGGAAAGAAAATGTAGGGTTTGAGCCCCCCCACACAACGTCCCCACTGGGGCACTACCTGGTGGACCAGTGAGAAGAGGGCCACCACCCTCCCGACCCCAGTGTTAGATTCACCCACAGCCTGCACTGTGCACCTGGAAAAGCCACAGACACTGAATGCCAACCTGTGAAAGCAGCTGAAGAGGGGGTATACTCTGCAAAGCCACAGGAGCAGAGCTGTCCAAGGTCATGGGAGCCCACCTCTTGGATTGGTGTGACTTGGATATGAAACATAGTGTCAAAGGAGATCATTTTTGAACTTTAAGGTTGAATGACTGCCCTGTTGGATTTTTGACTCGAATGGAGCCTGTAGCCCCTCTGGTTTGGCCAATTTCCCCTATTTGGAATGGGTGTATTTTACTAATGATGGTATCCCCATTGTATCTAGGATGTAAGTAACTTGCTTTTGATTTTACAGGTTCATAGGCAGAAGGAACTTGCCTTGTCTCAGATAAGACTGTGAACTTAAACTTTTGAGTACATGCTGGAATGAGTTAAAACGTTGGGGAACTGTTGGAAGGGCATGATTGTGTTTTGAAATGAGAGCACATGAGATTTGGGAGGGATGGGCAGTGTAATAGTATGGTCTGGCTGTGTCCCCACCCAAATCTCATCTTGAATTGTAGTTCCCATAATCCGCACATGTCATGGAAGGGACCCAGTGGATGGTTACTTAATCATGGGGGTGGTTACCCTCATTCTGATCTTATGATAGTGATCTTATGATAGTGATCTTATGATAGAGTTCTCGCTAGATATGATGGTTTTATAAGGGGCTTTCCCCCTTAGTTCAACACTTCTCCTTCCTGCTGCCATGTGAAGAAGGACATGTTTACAGTCCCTCTCGACATGATTGTAAGTTTCTTGAGGCCTCCCAAGCCCTGTGGAACTGTGAGGTTAACAAACCTCTTTTCTTTATGAATTACCCAGTCACAGGTATTTTTTCACAGTGGTCTGAGAATGAACTAATGCAATCTTTTTCTGCTTTTGTTTCTTAGGGATGCATTTCAAGTAAAGGTAAGATTAATGAAGTATAAATCAGTCTTGTTAAGACTTCTATATATCATGAATTCAGCAGCTAATTCAAAGCACAATATTGTATATGGTACAAAACTATCTACTGCAGATGACTGATTTCAATTCTAACTATCAAAATGTCAAAAAAATGAGCCATCACCATCAGCCATCCTCAAAAACATGTGCCCTATTTTACTGATGAACAGTAACAGCAATGAGCAATATTAGGAAGACTAAAACCCATAATGTAATCTACTGTTTGACAGCCAAAGACTTTAACAATGTCCTATCCTTTCTATTACTTCTGGATACTTCAATGTTCTGCTAATTTCAGCACTCTTAATCTTTCACATTGCATTCCTATATTGCACTATTGCAGAATTTTCTGTCTCACAGCTGTAATGTTACCAGATATTCCTTAGTGCATGGACTGCCTGCTATTGCTCTCAGCTCAGTTTTGGAGAAAACTGGTTTATGCAAAATTTTATTTTTTTCTTTTAGTAAATGAAAGCCAATTTTCAATATGTTTCCTTGGGAAAAATTCTAGATATAAAAATTATAAAACTACATCTAAAGTTGCTAAACCGCATTTTAAAAAATAATTAAAATTTAATGATAAATCATAATCATAAGCCCATCAAGTAGCATCAAAATGAAAATTGTGAACACAAAAGTATGTGCCACAGGGAAAAATATAATCCAAAAGTTCTCAGTCTACAAAGTCTATAAAATCTATGTATCGCATTTCTACTATGCATTTGGCACTGTTTTATGCCCAAACATAATACAATATTCTTGTTTCAAGTGGAGAAGTTTGGGCTGTATATGGGATGTTGTTACCATATATCAATGGCCACTGAATAACAATAAAACTCACATTCTGTTCTCATGAAGGCACGCTTGCAATGGCTACTGCCAAATGTGACTCTATTTTACAATAGCGTGTACATTTCTTATATATGTTTTGTGTATCTCTGTTATTTAAAGGATGTCTCTCCATATGCTTTTCTCTTATTAGAGTTGAAGATTCTGTTCTCCTTTACTTTTAGACAGCTAACTTTTACTGTTTATTCCATTAACTCTCCATTTGTTTCTCACCAATCAATGTTGGACATAAAGCCAGGCCCGACAGCAGCGCTTAGTCCAAAGAGAATTACTTTTTGTCACATTACCATAAGAGTATTGTAAAAATTTTCCAATGTGTTAATGTAGTGCTTAGAAAACTTTAATTATTCCACATTTCCTTTGGCATTAAAACTAAATATCTGGGCTAATATATAAAGCCTTTCTCAATTTCACTTAATACAAGTTATCTTCATCCCTTACCATTCACTCAACCTCAAAACTTAAAACTACGTAACCATCCATGGTTCTTTGCTTTTTTCTCTGATTGCCAGACTGTCTCTAAGTTACATCAGATAGATTACTCAAGTGTTCTCTCTTTTATATACTCGCTGGGATGCTTGCAGAGTAAATCTTCCCTATGGCTAATAGTTTATATAAACATCTATCATAATTTATGTTTTTAGTTACATATTAACTTGCAAAACTAGTTCTCTGATTCTAGGAATTCACCATACATGCTTCCCTCTGACTTCTTTCAAAACATACTTCAGTGATGGAACTCAACAGGCACTGTAGCCTAGTAGTTAAAACAACATATTCAGGGGCCAAGATTCTTGCCTTTGGATTCCAGGGCCAAGTAGTAGCTGCCTGACCTTGAGCAAGTTACTTAAACTTTCAGTATCGTAAGTTTCCATAGAAGTGTGCTCATACTAGTGTACAGCAGGTTCTTAATGTTGTTTCATTCAACATCTTTCCTTTGTAACATTGACGAGAAAAAACAAATTTCTGGCAGGGACTACCTTATGAATGGAGTTTGCACCTTCTCCCTATATCTGCATAGGTTTTCTGTGGGTACTCTGGCTTCCTTTCATATCTCAAAGACAGGTATGTCATGTTCATTGGTGTGTCCACATGGTCCTAAAATGAGAGAGAGTGTGCATGTGCATGTGTGTGTGTGTGAGTGTGTCCTTGTTAGAATAGTCTCATGTACAAAGTTTGTTCCCACCTTGTACCCTGAGTTGCCAAGAGCGGCTCTGGCCAATTATGACTGGAACAAGAAGGCAAATAATTATCTTGTTTGTATTAATCTTTCTTAAATGTACATATAGCTCACGATTATTTCAATATTTAAAATTATAAATATTTTTATCTTTACTTAGATGCTTGATGTTTTCATCAGCAGAATTATGTCATAGGAAGTTAACTGTTGTTTATATCAATTAGCCTATGATCAAGTTTGTTCCTATGTAAGTTGTTTTGCGTGAAGTCACAGTTATCAAGAACCTATTAAGGCTGTTAAGTGAGGATTGACAGTATACAATTCTTGAGTTATTTGGAGAAAAATGACTTAATATAATTAGTCCCATAATGTAAAGATTTGAGAGACTGATATGAAGTCTGTGTTTGTGTGTGTGTGTGTGTGTGTGTTTTGTTTGGTTGGTTTTGTTTTGTATTTGAGATGGAGTCTCTGTCACCAAGGCTGGAGTGCAGTAGTGGTGTGATCTTGGCTCACTGCAGCCTCCATCTCCTCGGTTCAAGTGATTCTCCTGCCTCAGCCTCCTGAGTAGCTGGAATTACAGACGTGTGCCTCCACGCCCAGCTAATTTTTGTATTTTTAGTAAAGACGAGGTTTCACCGTGTTGGTCAGGCTGGTCTCAAATTCCTGACTTTGTGCTCCACCCACCTCTGCTTCCCAAAGTGCTAGGATTACAGGCATGAGCCACCGCACCCAGCCAAAGTCAGTGCGTTGAGAATATTAGAAAAAGATAGGTGGAGGATAGGAAATAAATAAGGAAAATAAATATAAAAAGCATTCATTCCAAGAAACAACAATTCCTATATGTAATCATAAGATTGTAGTAATGGACATATTTACTATAAAATCTATTCCAGTACTCAGATGAAGGAACTGAAGGCCTATTAAGTCACACAAGTTTAAAAGCAGACATAGGAATAAACTATTTCACTGGTTTCTTTACCCAGGTGTTTTTGTATTACCTTTTACTAAAGTCTGCAATGTGTTTTCTTTATATCAAACTTGCTCTTAATATTTTTAGACGTTCTGTGACCCTTTGTTGACTACTTGATTTAGCTCTATTTGTCATTATTTTAAATGTATATGATAAGCCTCCATTGAAGTTTTTCAAAATGAAAACATACCCAAGCTGTTCCTTTCCACAAATGATTTGAGAATAAAAAAGGAGAAATAATACAGTCTAATTTCAATACTAAAAGAGATCAGTTGAACTAAAACAGAAGAATAAATGGGGTATAAAGCAGTACACGAAGATATTCATAATTTCATAATGAACTCTTCAGGAATTGTGATTTCTTAACTAGATTCATTCATTTATTTAATCAACTTTTACTAAATACCTGCTATGTGCCTGACTCATCTATTGATTAGCTAGGTTAACAGGTGTCCTATACTCACAGTGCTCCCATTTTGCTAGAGAATTCATAATAATAAAAAATCATCGTAATCATCATAAAACTAAAAACAGGGAAAACAGCCATTGAAGTACTTTTGGGAAATGAGTGATATTACTATACTTCAGGTTTTAAAGCATCGCTCCAGAAAATTATTTGGAGACAGTTGGAAGGAAGGTAGAGTATATACAAGGAGACAAACAAGATGCTAACGGAACAGAGCACCACATACCAAGAAATAGGCAAGCAAAACATGGAGATGGAATCCCAGCTTTTGCAGAAGATTAAAAGAGAAGCATTGAGAGACTTGTATTTGGTATAATAAACAAAATGTCATAATGCATTTAACATAGGGAGTGATGGAATGAAAGGCATCAGAAATAAGTTTTGTCTCTCTGGCTGAAGAAACTAGGTAAATGATGGTGGCATGTAATGAGATAAGGAAAATGGAGAAATACATATTTTATTGGAGGAGAGAGATGCAGGAGGATGTGAATTTTGAACCAATGAGTTTGAAGTGCACATGAGGAAATCCAAAGGCGGGGGGGTGTAAAATAGCCAATCCTAATTGGCAGCATTCATAGGAAAATCTATTTTTAGGAGAAATGGTGACATCAAGCCTAGAAAGAATATCTTTTGAACAATACCATTTATATTAATGCCTGATAAAGTACCTAAATCATTCTTTTAAAATAAATTATTAATCATTCATTAAATGACATTAGAACATAGAATTTCTATTTTACATCACCTTTTATAAGAGTGACACCATAGTAGCCACTGACATTCACGCTTGATTATACAATATCAAAGAATACTCTTCATTGTGTTCATAAACTCCCTATTAAATGAATAAATACAGAAAATGTAATGCCTAGCAACATTTTCTAGCAATTATTCTTCTGCAAAGCATGAGTACATATTTGTGCTATTGTAGCATTAGGTTCAACCTAATTAACTCAGAAAATCATTTATGCACAATAGCCTGTCTTTCATGTAAAGGAGCCCATGTCTATTTTCTTGACTTTTTGCATGTTTTATGTAACATTGGCACACACACAAAAATAGTGGTTGTGGTTCTTGATTCTTAGCACTGCTATTTATCACATCCCTGTCCATGCTGGTTTTTCCATGTGTGGTTTAACTGCCAAGCTCATTATTTGAGATTAGACCATCTCTTGGATTTATGAACCTATACCTATGATATCTGAGCTGCCCTTAGGTCTTTATAACCGTATATACAAACACATGTTGTCAACAACACAGCCACTTAGATATTAAATAGGTAAAACCTCTGGAATCAGACAATCTGTATGCAAATATTAAATATTGGTTAAGACCCTGAGAAAGCTTTTTCAACTGTCTGTGCATATATTTCCTCATCTGTAAAATGAAACCAATGATAAAATAGAACCTCCCCCTTGGGACTATAGTAAGGATTTAATACTTAATTCTTATTAATTAAATTATTATGGTAAGAATTTACTACTTAAAATACTCATTTTTGTGGCATATACAAAATTCTTACAATACTTACTAGCACATGATGAAAACTTCAGGAAGTTTAGTAATTTTTGTATTTTTTTTTTAAATTTTTGCCAGGAATGTCAGCAAAGGGGAGTAATTTTACTATACATTAGATTGCTTTTATATAAAATCCTATTACATGAGTTGAAACAGTTAATGCAAATAAAAAATAATCCTCAATGGGTATCCTTATATGTTACTCAGCTTTCAATTTCTCATAGCATCTTGAAGAAAATGTAGCTAGTAGTTATTTTCCAGAATCTGAGAAGTCTTCTCCAAATGTGCTTAATAATTTTCAGCAATGTTGAAAACCTTTAGGACTTTCTGTAAAGTTGATATTTAATGAGCTAAACTATTGTACTTAACATTTATATCCTAATTTTTGGAAGGAAACACACACACACATACATATAATGATAGTCTATCTTACTTGACCAAAACTGCACAAAAATTCATATTTGCTGTATTTATCTTGCATTGGTAATGTCAATTTTCTTCCATCTAAGTACAAGTGATTTGGAAAATTCCTTACATCTAAGTTCTTCAGCTCCTATTTGGTAATCTTTTTTTTTTTTTTTTGAGAGGGAGTCTCACTCTGTTGCCCAGGCTGCTAGGGTGCAGTGGTGCAATGTCAGCTCACTGCATCCTCTACCTCCCAGTTTCAAAAGATTCTCCTGTCTCAGCCCCCACAAGTACCTGGGACTACATGCACATGCCATAACACTCGGCTAATTATTTATTTATTTTTAGTAGAAATAGGGTTTTGCTATGTTGGCCAGGCTAGTCTTGAACTCCTGATCTTGTGACCCACCCACCTTGGCCTCTCATAGTGCTGGGATTACATGCATAAGCCACCGTGCCCAGCCTATTTGTTAATCTTGATCTTATTATTTATCGGCTGTTGGGTTGCTCCACGATTTACACATTCTCTTCCTTTAATTTGTATTGTGTTGGTTTTTATTTTTTTCATAAAACACTAAAGATGTTTACATCATTTGAAAATGTTTCACACATAAAACAATATCCTAAATAGCTTAACAGTAGCTTCCACAGATGTTGGGTATTATTATAAAATCTTTTAAATTTGTTGTAAGATCAATCAGTCTGGCAATATCAGTACTCAATAATAAGAACATTCACATGTTCAACTCTGTTCAGTTATTAGAGAACCATATATAAAACATATTCCAAGTAAAGAGACATTATATAGATGAAAAGCTAATAAGCTGAGTGAATGCCAATAGGCCATTGGCTTTGACATTGGATGTTGCTTTGATGTTACCAATTTCACTTTATATATTGTAAGAACTTCCATTTACGATTAGGGTAAATTTCAAACTATAAAATTTAGCATTAAATGTAATTTGCAATCTGAACCCAACAATCCAAAATAATTATGTTTTGCCAACTATAATAATAATAAGACTAAAAATTCTGGCTATGATTTATCGGTAAGAAATCTGAGACCTAGTACGGATAGGTAACTTATCCAGGGTCATAGTAGCAGCTGATGAGACAGCCAGGAGCCGAAATGTGGTGGTCTGACCTCAGTACCTTTGCTCTGAGCTTCTAAATATATTAACAACACTATGCCATATCCTTGCCAGGAAGCACTTTACTATCTTCTAGTCAGAAGCCAAGTAAACATACACTTTTAATGAAACTGTCTGAGTACTGTCAGAGGGGTATAAATACTTCTACCAGCCAGTAATTTTTTTTCACCATCCTGGAAGACCCTCAAGGTCAGGGATTATATTTTATTTGACTTTGTACTCCCAGAGCCTCCCATGATACCTACCCCAAAGAGGACCTCATTAAATGTATGTTGTTGTTTTATGACAAAGTGATTCTAAAGCACTAGTAGGGCTAGAGAAATAAAGGCTTTACAGTATATAAGAGTGACATTTAAACTCTGTCTTAAAAAATAAATATAGGTACTCAAGGAAGACATTCAGAGAAGAGGCCATTTGAGGCAGAGAAACCAATATGTGAGAACAAGGTCTGAAGTGGGAAAATAATGGATGTATCTAAACATTAGGTGTTTGGATGTAGGGAAGCCACAGACAGTGTGGGGAAAATTCCTGAAAGGGAGTTGTGGCCGTTTAGGAAGGAAAACCTTTAAGTCAGGCTTTCACCTTCATAGATCCACCTGCACAGCCAAGGCTCTCCTGCAGTGGAATCAGTAGTGGGAATGGGTACAGTTCCAAGAACATCTCTGAGAGCTGGGAACACCCTATTTGTGCCTCAGGGTGGTTGAAATTTAGTCTTTCCATATATGAGCATTGCAAATTTTAATAAAATGCAACAAGGGTACAGTTAGGGAAAGGTTACAGGTAACTATAACCAAGGAAGATTTTATATTGAAGAGTATGAAATTAAGTTTTCAGAAAGTGCAAAACAGATGACTTATAAATATAGCATAAACGTGGCTGATATTAATTTGTTAATAGAACTTGTATGAAGATAAATCTGGTTACCTGGTTTTAAGCACGGAGAGGAAGTAGGAGTTCATATGCATTTTGGGGGAAATATATTTAAATAATATTTTTGTGTTTATACACAAAATTATAGTAGCTTACAGGTAGTAAACCTATTATATTTGGGGTTGTCTCCACTAGACAAAATCTATAACTAACATCTATATTTACAATGTCTGTGCTCTCATCAAACAATAAATCGTGAAGTCAACATAGGTATCTTATCCCATGTAATTCACTAATCATTACACAAGCAATAGTGCTCTACTATGATATTAAAATACCATGTCGTCCCTCTCCACTTGACCTTATTTCCAAGGTTGAGAATCTAGCTAGAAAGCTAGCTATTTTAAACTAGAGCGACCTAATTCTACTGAATTAAAAGACAAGATAATGAGCATCACAGAAGACAGAGAAAGTGAACAGCTACAAAATATGCTTCACTAAGCTAAGTGAGGAAAGAGGGCCTAAAATTCATATTGGAGATTGAGGTTATAATACAAGGTTTACAGACTAAAAAGCAATACCTTATGCCATGAAGTAGTTTTTTACTTTTTCTTGCTTCTGTAGTTCTGCACCCTCTCACACTACTGCATACATTTGTCTGCAATATACTTCCCTTATCCCTTTTAAAAGAAAGTTTTACTTTTAATAAGTAAAGGTAGATAATAGGTGTATATATTTTTTTCCACTTTATTATTGATACATAACATTTGTACATATATATAGGGGACATGTGATTTTTTGTTACATGCATAGAATATGTAATGATCAAGTCATGGTATTTGTTACCTAGAATACTTTTCATCTCAATGTGTTAGAAATATTTCAAATACTCTCTTCTAGCTATTTTGAAATATACAGTACATTGTTGTTAACTGAAGTTTACTATCAATCACTGGAAATTATTCTTTCTGTTTAAATGTATGTTTATACCCATTAACCTGTCTTCATCCTTCCCACACATATTTACTAGCTTCTTGTATCTAGCATACTAGTCTCTACCTTCATGAGATTACCTTTCTTAGCCCCTGCATATAGTGAGAGAATGTGTAATTGCTTCTGTGCCTGATTTATTTCATGTAACATAAGGATCTCCGGTTCACTCCATGAACCTCTTCAGACTCCTTGCCAATTATAGCCAAGCAAGCTGAGTCACTTTGATCTCCCTTTTTGCCTTAGGTGTTTTCTGTCACAAATGTGTTGAATCCCATTGTTTTTTCTTAGGTGATCTATTTAACACTGTGATTATCTACTTCTTATTTTGTGAAGGAGGTGAGGACCAGATGCTCTCCATCAGCCATTTTGAAAGCCCCTCTTCACCTCTTTCTTCACTGATCAGGTACAAAGACTGTTGAAAAATGTATGGGCTAAGGGCACCAACACCCACACAACTGAAAAACTATATGTAATTATGACTCTCCTACCATTAATTGTAAGTCTTACTGATAATATATTCAATTATATATTCATCCTGTATATGTACCATACAGTGTAGTCTTACAACAAAGCAAGCCAGAAAAAATGTTATTGAGAAAATCACAAGGAAAAGAAAACATATTTATTATGTATTAAGTGGAAGTGGATCATCATAAAGAACTTCATCCTCATCCTCTTTAGTAGGCCGAGGAGGAGGAAGAATAATAGGGGTTTGGTCTTGCTGTCTCAGGGGTAGCAGAAGCAGAAGAAAATCCAAATATAAGTGGACCCACAAAGTCCAAACTTGTGTTTTTTAATGGTCAGTTGTATTTTTTCTGAAAACACTTTCCAGGCTATCCACATATGAATAAACATGTATTTATTTTAACTACCGTAGAGACTATTGCCCATACAGTTATTTAGCAATTATTCATCTGATGCCTTATATTAGTTTCTCTTTTGTGTGAGCAGCTATTTAGATCTACTTTTAATTTTCTGAAATTATTTGATAGAAAATTTTATACTCTTGGTACATAGTAGGCATTTAACAAATAGCTGACTTATTGCAGAATCTGTGATTTTAAATTTTATTTATCTTTTTAAAAACTTCAACTATAGAGTATAGTTTCCTGCATATTCATGATAAAAACATGAGGTATGATAAAAGTGTAAAGGGTTATATTTAAAATTCATTCTTGAAACAATGATATTTCCTTATGTCAGAAACTTTAAAATATTTTATAAATTAAAAAGAATATATTTTGGTAAATACTGCCAAGGACTTATTTTAAAATTAGAAATATATATTTTTTAACTTTTTTTCAAAAAAGTATTTTTTAATGCTCAGCCATAGCACAGAAAATAAAACATGAGTTTTGATATGACACTCTGATTTATGAGAGTACAAATTACGTTTTAGCATTAATCCAGTACAATCACATGAGTCATCTTCCAAATATAAAGAAATAGGGGGAAAGGAAAGTGGACAACTTAGTAGACTATGAATAAGGTCTACAGGAGTGTGTTCTTACATTCATCTTACAAAAATAATATAAAGTGTATACTTTTAAAAAACAAATCTTAAATATATTTTAAGGCAGAGTCTACATATTGTTCTGCTGCAAAAATGTTTGGTTTCAACATGTTTTCCCTAAACTGCATAATTTAGAACTAAACATAAAAATGGTATTTGGTTGCTGTTCCAAATGTTATACAAAAAAATCAATTTGATAGGAAAACTGGACAAATTAGTCAGTGGAAGTCAGGTTTATTAAGAATTCGCACCTAATTTTTGTTACTTTCAATAGTTGCAGTTTTAACTGAGTCTGAAGAAAAGTTGCCAAGATGACATAAGTCACATGTTCCTTCCATTCATACATCCTCAGGAACTAGCCAAAAGCCACTGTGTGTATCTGTGTTTTTTCAAAACCCATATATGAATCACAGGAAATTCCTTTAATAAATAATGATTGTTACCTACTATACATCAGCCAATGTGCTAAGCATTGAAACTCTCAAGAATGTCATGATCTACAAAGAACATATAATGGACACAAAACCAGAAAATTAAAATTAAAATGCATGGCAGTGACAGCAATAGGTACAGTGGATTATAGTCAGAAAGAACGTGGGGTCCAAAGAAGATTCCAGAAGGAGATGACTGACCACAATCTTAGAAAATGGGAGGGAGGCTGGAAAAGAGTGGACAGGTATTCATGCAGAGTTGCACATAAGAAGAGGCACGAGAACAGAGGAATGACCAGATAGTAGAATATATCCTATATACAGAGGAGCATGCCAATTATCTGCACAGTTGAAAAGAGTAATTTTTTAAAAAAAAATAAACTCTTCTATACCATTCCTCACTACTTTTAGAGTAAAGTACATTGTTGATTTTTTTTAAATGTGGGGAAATACAGACTTCTACATAATTGTGTACCTTTTTTCATCTGAATGCAGGTGACAGATAGACCTAAGTGAGGTGGGTCTTTTTTTGAATGCAGAATTTTTATAGATCGATTTTAGGTAATGGCCATAGGAGTCATTAAGAGCCAGAAATTGGTAAGAAGAGAAATCACTAGCTTAAAGTGAATGCAAACGCATACTCTTTGAAATTTTGTCAGCTGCAAGTCAAAAATATCTTGTGAGGTGGAAGTTCTACGAAAGTAAAAACAAAAGCAAAAATATCTTTTTTAAGTTGATATTTGGAAACATACTGAGCAAGATATTGCCAATGAAAACATATCCAAAGATATTGGATATTGTCCTTGAGAAGAGATATGTTGTAGAAACTTTTAGAACTAAGAAATACTAGCTTAAGCAATGAAGAAACAACTGAAGACAACAAATGTAATGGTCATTTTGTTTGAGACGAGAATGAATTTTCTGTCTCTCTCGTTTCTGAGCACACAATTTTTTGCATGCAAGATTTTCCTACTAAACTTTAAAGTTTTCCTTCTATTTTATAGTTAACGCTTCTGTTCTCACTAATGTGGTTGGTAAAATAAGTACTTTAATTATTTGCTTGCACATTCAATATTAAAATACCATGCTGTCTTCAGTTTATTAGAATATTTCGATTTTCAAGACACTATGAAAATAATATAACAATCCATTAAAAGGGATTTTTAAACATTTTGTTATTAGGTTATTCTTTTATTATCTCCAAGTAAACAAGAAATACATTTGTAACCCTGAGCACATTATAAAAACGTACCTATAAATTTGCAGAAAAATTATAAATATAAGAATTCTAATAAGTTTTTTATATACATGGATGTGACCATACCAAATTCCATTAGATTTTCTAAGGTATAATGTATTTTGTTATTTTTAATCAAATAATTAGACACAGTAATTTGCAACCTAGCAAAAGAATAGATTTCATATACACCTTTTAAACAACTAGACTCTAAAGAGTGATTCCTGATAGTGTAAGTTTAGTGTAAACAGAAATACAAATAAAGTTTCATTTCTATATTCAAATTGCAAAACATTTTGCAATACTGCATTTGATACTTTTCTTGCTTATAAAAGACATCTACTGAATACATCACAACAGTATCCTAATTTTTCAAATAGAAGATATCTTAGGAATAAAAATTAAGTTTAGAATGATATCAAAGTTTAGATTCTTTGATGTGAAGAAAAAATAGTCTCAAATCAATCCTTGTTTTATAGATTAAGGGAAACTGGATCCAAAAATATCCAGTGATTTGTTCAGTCATCCAGGTAGAAATTTCAGGATTAGAACAGGAATTGAGGTCTTTATGTCAAACCCTATGCTAAAACATCTAAATAAGCTTCTTCCAGGTCATTAAGTCACCTATATGAAAGTATTTGGCTTAGTAGTTCATGTGATAAAGAAGTTTTTAAAATGTAACCAACTAATAGAGTACTCTCTAAGGATAGGTTTAAACAGAGCAGGTTCTCAGGGCAGGATACTGATAAACAGACAAAGATCTAAAAGTGTATAATAAGGAAGAACAGTCCATGACTGAGTTATTTAATGGACCAAGTATAATCCACAGCTATTTTTATATGCATTTGAATTATGTAATTTATTAACAAAACACAAAACAAAACATAAACCTCCCTGAAGCTACAAATGTCAGATGACTGAAATCCTGGCATATTCTGCTAAAAAGGTTACAGTAAACAATCAACACTGATTTTGATAAAATATTTCAAAGTTTTTTAATTGATGAAACAAATTCTTTGAACAGAGTGAAAATTAATTTTTGGAGATTATATAAATACAAATTTTATATAAAACATTTTTGAAAAAAAATTAAGATTTACAGATTATGTAAATACGCCCAATCTCTCTTACATGGAAAACAGTATGAAATGTAGCCTATTCTGATATGTTTTCACAGTTTTATATAATCTACAACTTAGTATCCTGAATTTTTTTAATACTAGACTTTTGATTGGGGTACTTACAGCAAAGAACAAAATGTTTTATCATCATTTTTCCCAAGTTTTTTAATATAAGCGTAATTAAGTTTCATCATGCAGGTTCAAGCTGCACTGCCACAATTAAGTGGCTCTGAACTATTGATTTGACTTATTTAACATTTCAGTAACAACTAGTGCCAATGATTATTGCACTGTACGGAAGTTGCAAAAATTAATTATAATATTCATCATTCATTTTAACTGCAACTTAAAACTTTAAGAGCACGACCAGCCATCTAAATTTACCTTCTACCTGCATCACTGTCTGAGCTGTTTATGTTTGGAAATTTTGTGTAGTATTTTTAAGCCTTGATATCATTATTTATAAAATTCTGATAACAACTTTTACCTTGCAAGATCCCTACACATATTACAGATGATGCATTAAAGCAACAAGGAAAGTGTTTGGCCCCCAAATCTTAATTCACTTGCATTTAATCATGCTGGACTTACATAGATCTTTAAAAAGAATAGCAATTATAATCATACCACTTTTTCTGAAATATATCTTATTTATGCACACTTATTCAGATAAACAAAATCTAATTAGCAAAAACAAAAATCAGTGTAATATATTATGATTTTTGCATTGCCTCTGAGGACAAGAGATTTCTATTAAAATACCGGTATCTGTGATATTTATGGACATATCTGCAGGTAAAGATGATGACGACGACTGTCCGGGAATGCCACAGGAATTATTTCAAAAGTGGTCATGAACTTAACATTGATCCATCTTTATGTAAACTGTCAACAGATTCCCTCAAGGCCAGGCTTTAAACCATTATATATATGCATAGCGATTACATTTATAGGGCACTTCCAGGACTTATGCTAAAAGCTTTAACACTTTCACTCATAATTGGTTATAAGGTCTTTTTACAACTGTATGATAAGGCTATTTCCTTTACTTAATAAATGAAATACTTAAGTACCTGACTGAAGAACCAGATTGCAAACATAGGCAGTCTGAATCCACAAGGCATATACTTATGGCCCCTCATGCTGCCTGATCTGGCTGCCACAGAAAAGACACAGATAAACAGAAAATACCATGACTGACTGTTGTCTAGAGTTCTTTACCTCTGCTTTCTGAAATCAACAGATTATCTAACCTATCAAGATAACACAATTATTTTCTTTCGGAAGACCAGCTGTGATCAATTTAGCAGGTGGTAACTTTTTTTCAACAATCAAATGGGAAAGACAATGTTAGGGTACACTATAGGTAGTAAGGTTAATTATTTGCTAAAATTTTCATTTCAGTTGCATATGTGCATGTATGTATACTGGATCATTATGTAAAATATTTCTTTTAAGTTATAATCAAAAGAAGTTTTGAAAGCTGAATTTGTCTTTTTTTAAAGGGTGATCAGAAATTTAGAGGAAAGACAGAATTGTTTGTTCAGAACACCTAATTTCAATTTTGTGGTTATGTTTCAACTCTTTATACTATTTACCTTCAGACTTCTAGAAACCCTTTCTACACTTCAGGTACTTTTTGTGGTCATCTATTAGTCTGTGGTCATCTATGAATGAACAGACATACAGACCTATCATGGGGTGAAACCTGTAATCCTGACTCCATCATCACTCTTCTCTCTTATCTTCCATCTGTCATCAATTCCTAAAAATATACTATCTTTTTATTCTTCTTTCCCAGTCTCAAATTTTCGCTAATTTATTTCAGACACCATTTCACTCTTTGATATCTGTTCCAACTTGCTTCTTTGCCTCCAACCTGTCTCCTTTAATCTGTTCTTCTTACTGCTACTGAGGGAGCCCCCTAATCCATAAACCCATAAATACTGAGGGATCACGTTACACCCCTGAGAAGTTATTTACATCTTTCTCATTAAGCTGACAATAAGGTGAGGCTCTTCATGGTGCAGTTGTGAATTACTCTAGCCTTATCTCTCAGACCTCATGACTTAAATACTACAAAACAGATCACGAAAAAATCTGCATTTTTCTCAAAGTACTTTCTGTTCTATTTTTCTGAAAATGTTCTCCCTTTTCCTTTCCTCACACATACTCTTCTTTGGACAACTCCTACACATCCTTTAGTCCTCATACGAAAAGTCATTGCTCAGGAATCCCTCCTGGATCCTCTGTGTCTGGATTGGGCATCCCTATTAGTGTTCCTTTTATTTTCATTACTGTTCCTATAAAAGCACCCATCATGATATACTAGAATTGTATCTCTACGCATCTATGTCCATCACTAAATTCTTTGAGAACAGTGAGTATGTGTTTTGCATTCAGAGTATGGCATAAGGCCTGTCATGTACTAAATGCTTATAAAGCATCTCTGTTGAATGAATGAAGAAATATTTTTTAACTTTTATTTTCTTTTTGAGAGAGAGTCTTGCTCTATCACCCAGGCTGAAGAGCAGTGGTGCAATCTCAGCTCACTGCGAGCTTTGTCTCCCGGGATCAACAGTTCTCATGCCTGAACCTCCCCGGTAGCTGAAATTACAGGTGTACGCCAACATGCTTGGCTAATTTATATATTAACATGCTTTTGTGGAGACAAACTGGTCTCAAACGCCTGAGCTCAAGAGATCTGCCCATCTTGGCCTCCCAAATTACCAGGATTACAGGTGTAAGCCACTGCACTTGGCCAAATGAACAAATAATTTTAAAAAATAAAATAAAATACTCACTTGGCAGGGATCACCTACTGCTATGCAATCATTCTATAATTCTTAAAATCTGAGACTAATTTGGGATATTAAATTTTATTTTTTTAGATTTTTATACATTTATTGTCATGTGAGAATTTTATGGTGGTCAAGCTCAAAGGGCCAAAATATCTCCCTAATAATAGGTTCAATATTTAACAACAGTTTACAGACTTTGATCATTTACTAATGAAGCTCCACTGCTCACTCAAAGCTACACCAACCAGCACAAACATCCTGCTTCTTTGCTCATAGTGAGGCTTCTGATTGGCACATTTTGAGGAAAAATTCTGAGCAGGCCTATGTAAGTTTGAAACCTTTTTTTTTTTTTAATGAAATAAGGTATTTTAAAAGTATCAAGTTTACAGCGAAAAAGTTTACTAAAACATGTCCTAAGGAAAGAGACTTTGAAACCAGTAATCTAGTAAACTGTAAAAGCTAAATGCCCCAACTTGTAATGATAGCTAGTTGCACCAAAATTCAGTCTGTTGTTAATATTTTATTTTTAGAGATAAAAAGTTACTATGGATTTCCAAGTTTGAAATGTAATGCTCTGTCTCATTCCTTTAAGTCAAATCTTTACAAGGAATGGAATTTCGACTTCAAAAGAAAGTGACACAATGCCCATATTTAACATAAAAATAAGCAGTTGTCTAATTTCAGGAGAGTACATTAAGCAGTGTTCTGCCCACATTCTCTTTACATTATTCCATCTCTTTCCATCTGGGAGAAAACTTAACAAGCAATTTAAAAAATAATTGGAGAATTAAATCCTCATTGGTGGCATCATTTTCCTTTTTCCCTTTTGTCTCAACAGACTTACTCCAGCAGTACCATTAATATAGCTGTGGTAAAAAAAAAAATTGGTCAAAATGGCATATTATAAAATTAAATGGTAACATATTGTGTTGCTTGGGATCACAGTCAAGTCTAGAGGCAAAATAGAAATAACAGATGCAATATAAATGCAGAGTTATTATGTGTGTCATACTGGAATCTAGTCTAACAAAATGAGCACAATATGCTCTACCTGAGGACAAGCTACGAAGGAAGAAAAAAAGAAAGGAAGATCGTGCCAGCAACATAAATGGAGAGACAGAAACATTTTAATCTTTCAAAATGATTAAAATGAAAAAATGCTAATACATTTTGAAAAACTGTATATTAATTAGATTTTTTATTTAAAATTTCAGACAAAGAGAAATGTCTTCTATATTAATATCATCCTCCCAAATGTTTTTTGGTTCATTAAATTTCTACCATTCCTTTTGAATTTAGTTAAGTTACTAGTTTGAATGGACCTAATTATATTTTTCCCTAAAGTTATTTACAGAGGTATCTCGTCATTTTATTAGTCCTTTAGTGATGCTGCATGTCTGGTTTACAGAGTAACCTCCAGCAAATGCATAGTATTTGTGCTTAAAACTGAAAAGTGTATGTGTAATATATTGAAGAAGTAATTTAATGTAATATCTCTAATACTAAGCTTTACTAATTAATGTGTGATATATCATATTATCATATAGCTACCTGTGTTTGTTTTGAATTGTAACCCAAAAGGAGTTTTCTCAATTGTAATAACTTTTATTTTTACCTTAAAAAGTGAAAGGTCCCTTTTTCTCATAGAAAAAAATAATAATGTAGAAAAAATCAAAGCTATGTTTTTTGGTTAAATTACTGGCTCCATTTACTTGCCCTCCCACTACTTATGGTTTTGTCCATGTAACTTTGTGGTTCCTTCTGCAAAAATTCCCTCTACTTATCTCTTTCTGAACAAAAAGACCTCACATCTCACCAACAAATAGGAGATTTAAAAAAGAAATACTGTTAAATTATATAAACTTATAGTAAGCATTTTCTTATAACTGTGGATATAAATGATGTCACATTACACTTACTATCCACAATTCACTACCTCACTTCACTGTCTCAGCTACCACAACTCTCAGAATAAGTACCAGTCTTCAGAAAATCTCGAGTCTGTTTTTAGTGATTTGACTTAGGTGAGTGTGAAATTCTTTGCCCCAAAATATAATTATGATTCTCTTGCTTTTAGAACACATTAAAATGAGCTCTAAGAGCAAGATGAACAAATTTGTGTACCATTTGTAAAGTACAGTAGTTCTGCCCACTATTTGATAGAATCATGATCAGGTAACAGGATGCCACCTTGTCCAGCCATCAGCAAAGTGTAATATCTGATACTGATAATTATGAATAACAGTAAATTTTATATTAATTACATAATTAGATACTTGTTTGTGGCAATGAGCTGTTTTTAGAATCTATACCAGTGGATCAAGTAAGAAGAAATAATTGGATCACTAGGAGACATTTAGTAGTTAAGAGACTTGCTTGTGTACACCTAAAACTCAATGGAGGTTAAGTAGCAAATCAGTGCCAAGGAGATTCTCTTGCACTGGTGGGCCTGAACAAAACCATAAGTGGCCTTGTAAGATTGTGGGATTGTAGCACATTACTACACAACAGACTCATAATCCTACCTACATCAAAGACTCTGACAAAAAGGGCTATTTGCTACTAAAAATCCAAACCAATCTACTTTAAAATATACAGAGGAGAAAGAGGACTGTCTCAAAATGTGTCACATTTCACAAATATCAACTTTATCACAGTGTACAATTTATATGAATACATGCTCAAAGTGGATATTTTTTGTTCTATTTATCCCCATTATTAAACTTATTTTAAATAGAGATGATCAAATCCAAAATATCAAATTTTGAATTATTAGTAGCTACAGAGGTCTATCTTAAAGTTCTCTCGAGCAAGTATTTGTTTAGCAACTTCATAAAGTAAAAAATCAAATTAAGGCCGTGCACAGTGGCTCAAGCCTGTAGTCTCAGCACTTTGGGAGGCAGAGGCGGGCAGATCACAAGGTCAGGAGATCAAGACCATCCTTGCCAACATGGTGAAACCCTGTCTCTACTAAAAATACAAAAATAAGCTGGGCATGGTAGTGTGTGCCTGTAGTCCCAGCTACTTGGGAGGCTGAGGCAGGAGAATCACTTGAACCTGAGAGGTACAGGTTTCAGTGAGCCGAGATTGCTCCACTGCACCCCAGCCTGGCAACAGAGTGAGATTCTAACTCAAAAAAAAAAAAATCAAATTAAAATGGAATAAATATGATTATTCTGAAGTCAAACATTATTTTTTCAATCAACATCAAAGGAATTTCTAAGAATGAGAAAACATGTATTTCTAGAAAACAGCAGATATAATACAGTGATTTTCATTTTTTTCTACTGACAGTATAAATATTAGTATAGAAGTACAAGAGCTTATTTTGCTGATGTTTGGAGACTAAAATCCCCTGCAAAGAGACGTCTATGTCCTTTCCAACTCTAATAATCTGTGATTCTATAATTTGATATTAAGGCAAGATTTTAGTAAATCTTTCTCAATTGAAAAGAAAGAAAATCTTCTGAAAAGAAAGAAAATCAATTGAAAGAAAATCTTTCTCAATTGAACACATCATTTCTCAATTGAAAAGAACTTTAAACATTTTTACTCACTCAATACTTGATTTTCTTCTGTATGAATGGCATAAAGTAGTCATACAGTTCATGGTTGAGCCAAATTTATATTAGCCTAATACATTTTTGATGAAATCTTTTTGTTTCACAAACATTCTTATGTACCATAATTTTCTCTAATACATGCTCACTGCATTTTAAATCGGTCTGGTTCTACTGGGAATTGCTTCATTTTAAATAAGAAAATTAATAATCAATAGTATTTGACTTGGTCAACCATATTTCTTACATAAACAAATCCTGATGTATATACGTGTGTGCACATAATCTCATTAAATTCTAATTAACAAAAATATTAAAATATATTAAGAAAATGCAAACATTCACAATATTATGATTTTATACATTTTTGTATCAAAAATAGCAACTTGCTATTATGTTAATAGGTATATTATAATTGGGGGCTCACTAAACTAGAGCCTACTCTAATAGTTTCCATGTTTTGAATGCTTCCTTTTTCTGGAAAGATAGACTTTTATATGTTAACACTGGTAATTTCTGGGTGATAGGACTGCATGTCATTTTATCTTGTATTTCTCGATGTTGATATTTCTACAATGAACAAACATTATAAACGTGATTTTAAGAGGTTAAAAAAATATAAACTATCCTATTTCTCTTTTAATTTTGACTTCCACAGAGCACATAAGAGTTCAGTGTCCAAAGCCAATCAGTTTACACTGCATATATACAAAGTTCCATCAAGTAAAATTCAATCTTAATCCAAAGATAAGTGTTAAAAGAGAGAAACAATGAAACATTCTATTTAGGAACTGACTTCAAATCTCACATTGTATCAGAAATACCACTGCACTGCTCAAAGTGTTTTCCTCAGCAAAACAGTGGTTTTTCATAGTATATCTTGTTAAGAATTAACTGATTTTTGGCAATTAGATTACCCATTTTTGAGTTAAAAAGATATAAGAATGTGAATATCATTTGAACTTCTAATATCTATTAAGAAAAATTGTTATTTAAATTTATTTGGAATTTTTGGTTGGAAATAGATGCAGTTTTGAAATTGTGAGAATATTCTCATTCAAAGTTGAAATACACTCTTCAGTAACAAAGTAATACTGAAAAGAATGACTACAATGACAAGAATATCATATGAATAGAAACTATCTTCTGGAAAAAGTATAAAAGTAGATTCAAGAGATAGAAATTGGGCTGGGCACAGTGGCTCACGCCTGTCATCCCAGCACTTTGGGAGGTGGAGGTGGGCAGATCACAAAGTCAGGAGATTAAGACAGTCCTGGTCAACACAGTGAAACCCTGCCTCTAGTAAAATACAAAAAATTCACCGGTGTGGTGGTGTGCACCTGTAGTCCCAGCTACTCGAGAGGCTGAGGAGGAGAAGAGCTGGAACTCGGGAGGCGGAGGTTGTAGTGGGCCAAGATCACGCTACTGCACTCCAGCCTGGCGACAGAGCAAGACTCTGCCTTACAAAAAAAAAACAAAAAAGCAAAGGAGGGGGGTGGATAGAGATTGATATCCCAATTAAATTAAAAGAATGAAAATTAGCCTAATTTTCAATAAAAAATGATACTTTATGTCTATTATGAGTAGGTCAGTATAGAGTATATTTATTTAAATGCACCCCACTGGTGTCCTTGTGAAAATGGCTATCAATGGTGTCAGTAATAAGCAATGCTACTTGCACCTCAATTTCTGAGAAGGCGCTCAGGAACAGGAGGTACCAGGTGCTTTAGCAGGCAATGGGAATGAGGTAAGGATATTTGAAAAATTGAAACTTCACGGACAGATCTGTACGTCATCACCCTCATTTGTCAAAACATCATGAAGTCCAGATGACTTCAGATTTGCCCATGCCCATGTATTATCCCTCACACAGTGAGATTAGAAGCAAGCACCTATGGCAGTGGACAGGTCATGAACAGAATAAGGTAGCCATTCGCAGCTCAGAATCAGAAATGTAGAAAGTGAACCAGAGAATGAAACTTGCATACTGACTACTGGGGCACAACATAATGAGTAAAATATGAATTTCTAGATAGTTGCCAGAACCTAAACAAGGATAAGCAGGTATATGTATGCCAGCTATTAGAAACAAACATGGCAGAGACTCAAGGTCAGGCAGAGTCAGGCAGACTAATAAAAGATACCAGTAGTCACACAGTATAGAAACAATGTAATAATCACAAATGATTCTGTTTCTTCCATCCTTCTAGAATTCTATATGTGACAGAAAGTCTAAAATAAAACAAAATAATATGGAAATTACAATTCAAAATTATCATTGACTAAATTACAGTCAACATGAATAACAGTAATATTAGACGGGTCGTATTTGCAGGATCTGGAGTCACTGAATTTAGAATTACAACATGGTATGTGTTGAATGCTTCACAATTACGTTATGAGCAAACAACAAGTTACACTGGTGTGAGGTTTTGAGCAAAATTATTATTATTTTTTAAGGAGCACCAAATTTTAAATTTCAATTGAGGCTTTTCATTTGCAGAAATTGTGGATTTTCATTTTAGGAATCTTCCAATAGGTAATGTCAGCTCCGAATACTTTCCATCCTTTTGTGACGTTTTATTATTATTAAACTGAAATTCTCAATGAGGTCACACTATAGTGGAGGAAAAATAAGTCTGCAAGAAAATTGTGATCTCTTTACAAGAAGGTGATAGGATTGCAGGTGATACAAACAATGAAATAAAAGCAACAGAAAATCTAAAGAAATCAAGGCTATGCTTCGTCCTCTCCATTATTTTTTTCTCCTTTATTTCTCTCACTTTTTCTTTTGAAAGGTATCCTTATAGTTCCATAAAGATAGAGAAGAGTATATTCATTATTTTAGTTTTTGTTTTATTTTAGTTGTTTTAAAAACATTTTTCTATTTGATCCTAACATTCACCCTATCAAAAAGGTATTATGAATGTTTTGACAAATAAGGGTAATGATGTTCAAAGTTCAGTGATGCAGTTATTAATTAGCAGAGCATGTATCCAAGCTTGAGTTTGACACATTTTTAATACCTATGCTATTTCTTACATGCTACGTTATGTTATAGATGATTTTTCCCACTGTCCACAACCTATTTTTTATGTCCTTCATAATCTTAAGAAATGTTTTTTGCCACTTTCAAGAGGAAAAACAGACTGTATAATCCAAAACAGCTATTTTGCTGTTGTAATGGAACGCCAACAAGTGATGTCAGCCCTTTGAACTGAACAGAAAGACAGTGATGATTCATCATAAAGAGAAAAAAATATTCATACACCCTTATCATGTGAACAGACCATAAAAAGTGGCATTTTTGCACTTTCGCTGCTTGACATCCTGTGTGGGGAAGTTCTAAAGTATTCTTTTTTTGAGCACAAAGCAAGGAGATGGCTTTTATCTTCCTCCTCACATGCTCGAGGGACTCACTCAAACACCTAACTGCTTTTCAATCTTTAATACATTCATAATGGAATTCCCCAGTTAGAGTGTTTTCACCTGCCTGGGTAGAGGCTCCAGATGCAGCCTCTTCAGATACTTAAAAAAAAAATACTGTTCACATTAACTATAAGAATCTTCAAAAGAATACTGGAATACCTCAAATGGAAAATTCTCAAGTGGTGGCAGACAAGAAGGCACAGAGCATAGGAGTGAATAGTAGCTATAAATCAGATACAAGCCACATTAATGAATCGAGATAAGAAGTATGAAATAAAATCAATCCCAGCTCATCAGAGAAGAAGGAGAGGTTATTTTTAGTCTTGGGATGAATTTAAAATCAATAAAAAGTATAACAGACTCATAACCAGAAATCCAATGACAATGTAAGGAGTTGGAAAAAAATTAAAAACAAAGACAAAAAAAGTATATCTCTTTACTTCAACAGTTACAAGAAGCCTTATTTGACAATGTTAACTGTATCCATAATGTAAATGTCTATAGAGCCTTTTAAAGCACTGCATAGTTAAATGTGACCACTCAAATAATATTTGGTGAACATAAAGAAGAATGTCTATAAATAATCATCTTTCAGGTCAAACACCTTATATCTAAAAGTTAAAGCTACAGGGAGCATGAGAACTCTTTGTATGAAGACACTCATAATTAACTATCATAACCATATATGGCTGAAATAGACAGGGATTGTGAGATTTCACAGTAGGAGAACATGTATTTTCTTTTTTTCCTCTTATAAATTTTGTTCAGAATACCAGTTTTAGGAAGGAAGCAGAAGTAATCCCTGCCAATAGTGTTCATACTATGTCAAAATTTTTAGCAATAAAAAAATTATTCCAACTTTCTATATACCAGAAACTTTAATTTTATCCTAGAAAATGAAAGAACCCCATTAACTAAAAATGTATTCCTAGAAAGTTGTTCCAAAATAGATCATAAGGGGATCTAGATTCTCAGCCACAAAATTGAACCTCTTTTCCTTTTGTAACCAGCATATCAAAGTAAGGCCAACGTTGGATACTAAGAAAGGAATGGAGTTACTTACATTTAATATTTAGGATAGAAATAAGAATGAAATATAATTGTATAACACTTGCTACATTTCAAATTTGTCTCCTTCTGGAAGGAACTTCACCTCTGCCCCCTGAAAATCAAAAACAACAGGCTACTATTTCTGTTTTTCATGAAGCTAGATATTAGCCAGTTGCTAGACTTCAACTATGATATATTCATGAGAAGAGACAAGCTGGCTAATTTTAGCCTGGACTAAGAAGGACAGATGAGATTGCTTTTTACCTTTATACAGATCATGAGTTTTTAGGCACTTATTTTTGAAAAGACTAGTCTTGAGCAGGGAGCCTCCATATGTGTGTGTGCAATTCACATTGAGTTCTGAAACAAGATTTCCTGTTTATATATAAATTTGGCAAAATAAATTCCTGAGACATAGCCTAGCAACAAAGAGCTAGAATAAATTATTTAAAGCTCATTTGTAGGAGAATAATATTAGAGGTTGTAGCAAAGCCAAAGCCATGAGAGGTGTTGATCTCTAATGGTTTTATGAAAAGATGGTTAAGTAACTTTTCAATGGCATCAATTTTAAAATCTAGTCAATGATGTAACATTGAGGATGGAATTTGCTGACTTTCATCTTTCATGTGTGGTCAGACTAACCAGGGTGTTAGTACTTTGAATCTGAGCAATAACTGTGAAGTCATATTGACATAGTCACCATAAGTGGGAATCAGTGAGTCCCACTACTGTCACAGAGAACAATTTCAGTCAGTAGCTTGGTCAGGACCCTGCTGGTCCTTAACAACTCCATCAAGCTAAGACAGAAATGGGAAGCAGTGCCCAGGGGGGCCATTGGAAACACTTTGTTATCAAGAGTTTCCTTAACAAGTACTCATTTTTCACCCTGGTAAGATTTAGAACTAAGTATATAGATTATTTAAGAGAATCATATTAGAGTATTGGTATTTGGCATCTATCACTATTTGTTATTTTATATTCTTAAAATATTTAAGATAATTTGGCTTTTGGAATCACATTTGTACTTGTGATGAATAATTAGGTAATTTATAAAGAGTTACATTAAACTCAGATCTATTAATTTCATATAGTAGAGGCTACTAGTTACTCCAATTTTTCATTTTTCCTTTTTCTTTCTTTTTAAAATACTGCTCTTTCCTGCACAATGGTATGTTTTTCCTTTTGGTTAGCAGTAAAAATCTTGATTCTTTTAGATTTTTAATTCTAAAAGACTATAAAACCTTCCATTCTCTGCTCAGTTATTTGTGATGTTAGGACTAAGTTCTAACTACTTAGATGTATTTATAGTGTTATATAAAACTTCCAGAAAGCGTCTTTGGGGGCACAGGGGTTTGCCTTTTTTCTTCTTTTCTCTATTCTCTCTTGGGACTCCACTTTAATGACTCCAGTTTAAGCAGCCATTATATACCGTGAGATTAAGGATTAGACCTTCACAATAGAAGAATGGTGAGCTGGGAGGAGCCTTAGTTAGTGAGGTCTTCAGAGAGCTGCAGTACTAGTTGCTGGCTTCGTATATCCAGACTTCTTTTATAAAACGCAAACTGCCGTTTATACTTGTCATTATTATATATTTGGGAGGGTCTCTATTTTATGAAGCCATATACTAAATGGTTTATATTTTAAAAGCCAGAGTATTTCAAAGGTATATATGCACAACTGAATACTATTCAATCATAACAAAAGGAGGAAATGATTTCTTTGCAGCAACATGAAAGGAACTACAGCCCATAATCTTAAATGAAATAACTAAGAAACAGAAAGACAAATATCATATGCTTTCACTTAAAAATGAGAGCTAAGTAATGTGTACACTTGGATGTAAAGTGTGGAATGAAAGCAATGGAGACTCAGAATCATGGAGATGGGGAGGGGTGTGCATGATGGGAAATTAATGTATACAGGGTATGTTATTCTGGTGATGGATACAGTAAAAGCCCTGACTTCACCATTACCTAATGTGTTCACGTACCAAAATTACATTGGTGTCACATAAATTTATGCAAATAAAAATAAATCAATACAATGAAAACTTTACCCTTATAAGCATTATGAGGCTTATTTAAGTACACATGAATGGTGTCTTTCAGTCAAAACAACTACAAAAGAAATTATCTATCTATCTAAATATGTATATGTAACTGACATATAAATATCTATATATAGGCATCTATCTGTACATCAATAACTATCTATCAATTACTTTTAAAGGTAATTAACTATACAGGTTTGTAAAAGGATCTACACATTAATCAAAGTCCCCTTCTCCTCTTAAAGTCATAGTCAAAAGTTGCTAGAAGTTGCGATACATATAATAATATGGTTTGTAGCCTAAATCCAGATAGTAAACAAACTAAATTAATATTTTAATGTCCTAGCCTTTTATTTTTTAAAAAACAATAAGTAATGCCTATATACATAAAACTATCTTCTCACAGGAAACGCTAACTGAGAAGTATTTTTTTCTAAAATAAACCAAGGTTGTGTGAACAAAGTGAATGTTGACAAATTAGTTTGATAACTTGGGTTTTAAAGAAACTGTATCCTTTTTCCTTGATTTTGAAAGAGAACAGGAAAAAAACAATTATAAATTTTATTTTAAAATACAATCTGTGTTTTTCTCACTATAAGACTAGTTAATATGAAATTTCTACACTTTTCCGACTGTTTTACTAATAATTTAAGCAAGCATTACTACCAAATATAAGTATAATAAATTTAAAATTATGTGTTCAATCAAATTAATTATAATTTTAAGAAAACATTTTATAGTAATGGAATGTAGTTTTGAACCAATGTTAAACCCAAATTAATTGGACACTTGGATTATTTTGAACTAAAGTACAATATTAAAATACTTGTTACCTGCATAATTTGACATAAATTCCTTTCTTATTTTCCCATGTTATAGAGTAGCTATAACTTTGGGCAGTCTTTGAAAATGTCTTAATGTTTGCCTCTTTAAGGAGTGGCAAAAAGAATGTGTATGGCTATCAGATGTCATATTATATGTACTCATTAGCCTAGCTGTAGTGTTAGACAAATCTAAATCCCATTTCACTCCGTGATGGAGAAGTTAAATACTAAAAGTTATGTTAATCTGAGTAATTTAAAATATACTAGAATCAGTACTGGCAGTTAAGAAAAATTGTGTGTGAAAAGGAAGATAATGCGCTTTTGTTTATAAAGGAGAAATGAGAGTAGTTTTATCCTAAAGTGAAGTATCAGGTGTTTTCAGATGTGAAATAGAATAGTAAATGATATAATCTAAGAGAATATAGTTGTAGTTCTGGGGAAAGATAATTTAATTGTCTTAGATTGTAATCTCTAAAATAATGAATGTGGAAAAAAAGTACTAGACTATGTTAAAATTTTGGCAAGACTAGGTCAGTTTTCATGGTTGGCCAGTTAATATTGCAAGGATTAAGGAAGCTTGTAAATCTTTTAGTGTCAAATATTAACGGTGCAAAAATCAGACCTTTTCTGTTGAAATAATAAATTAATTTTGAATTCTTTAGTCTGATTTAAACAATATATATCCATTATTTACCTTCCATGTAATCTTCTCACATGAATGGTTCACCAGAGTAGTTTCCTGTGTGTTGTGCTGAATTTATTATGCCCTGGATTAAACCCTGACTTCTGAAGGAGCTAAGATACCATAAAATTGTGTTAATATTTATTTAAAATATATTTTCTCTTGATTAGCCTGTATTCAAGCCATAACCTATGTTCTCAAATACTGGCATTAATATTTTAATTAAGTGAATAGATCTTCTCTGATAACTCTGTTGACGTTTTCTTCTCAAAATTCATTCCTAAATTTAGAAAAATACAATTTAGCCTTACCTTTATACCTAATATTTGTGATCTCTCAGATGATCATAGAAATATCACAAATGTTTGTGTTTTACTCTATACAATAGAGTAATGCTGAAAATAATTACACTTGTTTGATATGTTTCGCATTTCTTACATGGTTCAACACTATCATGAGAGCTACACGAAGAGTTTTGTTCAGGAAAAACATTTATTTGTAAATCTCTGATGTGTAGAGTTTCTGAAATGCATACATTATACACACAGGCAAATATTAGAGTAGAGAGAGATGTACATATACTGAAATATACATATTCTGGAGATTGTACATTCTGGAGATTTATAAATATCCCTCTATTTATTTTTAACCTCAGAACATAATTACAAAATAACCTTATGACTAGTTATATATTATACCATAATAGTTGATGTCACTATTTATTCTTATGTGTCGGTCCTTTAATAAATGTGCCATAGCCATTTAATTCTGTCTTCTCCAGGTTAAGATTTGCTTGCTTTATTTTATTGTTTAAAAGCTGTTATAAGCAATAGGTTAGAAATTAGACATTCAACAAAGAAGGCTAGTTTTGGGATTTCAGTGGAAAGAACAACACTAGAAATTAAATTGAAAGAAATTGGAGCTAATTGTTAGATTATAATTTTCCTTTGACTCTAGAGGAAGATAAAAATTTTAGAGGAAGAAGTTCGAGGTTAAGGATCAGCTTGAACTGGGCTGATACTCTTCAGCTGCACCTGTTAATGAAAGTCAACTTGAACATTCTCTCAAAAATCGTCAACTTTCCTGGCTTTACTTTCCATGGGTATCAAATGAGGAAAATAACGTTCATAAGAACATCTAGGTAAAATGTTTCCTTCAATAACTTGCACATGATCAGAATTAAGTTGTAATTCTGATCCTAAAATAAAAATCCAAAATGAGAAAGCATTTGGATTACATTTCTGCTCCTCTGACATGAACACTCTTTATACTTAATTGAAGAGAGACGTTGAGTGGCCAGCAGTCAGAGGAACAAGCATGGCTGTCTATGCATCTTTACTTCTAAGTCCTCATATAATCACTTTAAAAGTCAGCATGTGATATGTCCTCAAGTGTATAAAGAAAATGTAAAAATCACAGGTTTTTAAATTTTGCCACATAACAGAATCAGCTGTGGAGTTTTAAAAACGTATGCCCTCCCAGCCCCAGATCTGCTGAATTAGAATGTCTGAAGTAGAGTATTTTACAAATCTTCACTAAAAATATCAATGACTAGTAAAAGTAGAAATACAGGTCACATTAACTGAATATTTCATATGAAGGGCTCTTTGTCAATTTACCATTTTTTTAGGTTAAATAAATGAGTTTGTGAAGATATACAATTGAGAGAGAATATTTTACCTAGTTGTACTCTAAAAATTTCACTTTTCCCAAAGACATACACTGAAGTAATGTTCCAAAATCCAACAACTACATGTTACTCCAGATGCATTACCTTTAATAGCATTGGGTGGTGGCTTTATTTTTAGCCCATCCTGGCCAGGGATATTTCCTTAGTGACAGCAGTAAGGTTTGCAGCAAATGTGAACTGTAGGAGATACACGTACATATAAGAGAAAGGCAGCTATTAGCATCAGGTCTTCTCTGAAGGTAAATACAGCAAACTAAGACAGATGTAGTAGAACTCCAAAGCAAAAGTAGCAGTTAAGGGATCCCTTCAAAGTTATCAGAAAAAGGTACCTTGTTGGACAAGTTCAAAGCTGAAGACTGAATTTTAAATGTTACTCTGATTAAATGCCAGTCTCTTTGTGTATTTTAAAGACCTTAACAAAATTTACTAACAAAGTATTATCCCTATGATATCTCAAAAAACAAATAAAAGTTATAACAAGGAAAATTAACTCTAAGAAATAAGATTGAATTCACAGAGTTAACAACTGGAAAATTCTCAATTTAAAGATAGCTTTTTCAGGTGTCTAAATTCTTTTTTTTTTTTTTTTTTTTTTTTTGCTAAATTATTCATGAGGTTATATTTGAAAAGGATTTAAAGTTAGAGGATGAAGAAGACCCAGGAATCTCCACAAGACTCTCTTCTGTGGTCAAAGGTATTGATATGTTTAGTGCAGGTAAGACTTTTTCCCAGGTTTCTCTAAGAGCTGTCCCCTCACTAGGAAAGACAAGGTACAAACTTATCATGTTGATGACCAGTTCCTGGAGCAGATGGGGTATGGTGAGGGGAGCAGAAGGTAAAGATTCCATTTTTTAGGTTTCTCCCCAACCATCTCAGTTTGGTGTCCTTAATTCAGTGATCAAGCAAAATGAGCAGAGACATGTCACATTCAGGAACTGCACAGAGGTTAAATAGCCCACTGTCATCTGTCCCTTTTTAAGAGCAATCATTGGGCTGAAGCAACTCTGAAACATTTGTCTTGGGCTAGGCAGTGAATTCACTCATATGGTTTTAAGAAACCCAAACTTCATTACCTAGTAACTTCCCAGGTTAGGTTTACAGAGTAGATGATTAGAAACTAGTAAGTTCTTAAGAGGTTAAGAAGACAAATTTACCTTATTCTTTGATACTACTAGGGAAGAAATAAAAAAAGCAGTGCTGACAATTTCTTGTAGATGGAACCCTTTACACCATTTTTTATTTTTCATTTTTAAGAGCAATAAAGAGAAGATTCATCAATCTATGTTCAGGTAGTAACTGCTTCTTACTATTTTAAGCTCATCTGTAAAAATCAAAGTGAAACTAGCTTAGGTTTTATGATATTTTCTGAAAAGTCAAAATTTTGGTGTTTGCTATCTCTTTTAGGAATTTATTGTAAAAGTTTCCCTGTTTGCTCATTACCAATTCATCTGCATAATGAAGAGTTAAAATGTTATTGCAAAATGCCTTGTAATCAATTGAAAATCTAATTTTACCTGTTTAGAAAGGTTAGTTACAAAAGTACCCAAGGTGACCCATATTTATATTACACATCCTCTGATTATCAAATTTAAAGTAATGTCATTTATTATTCATATTTTGTGTTATATACCTTTAGTAACAACTCAATCTATTTCCCTTTAAGAGCAGGACACCTGTAATAGGAGCAAAATTGTATATCTTAAGTGTAGCATAAGATTTCAAGGTGAAACACTTCCAAATGGTAGCTTAAAATGTCTGTATCATACATGGCTCCTTGAATAAAAGAGGCAGGATGTGTCAACCTGAACAGACATTTATCTCTTTGCACTAAAGTGAGAGATACAAAGACCTTTACTACTCCCAGTAGAGAGATGTGCTGAGACATTCAAGAGTCAAAGATACTCAGCAGTCTGAAGCAAATACTGTGAGTCTTCAGGTCTCTGTAAATTGTTTCTCAGCTGTGAAGGATTCAAAGTAAAATTTACAGAATGATTATAAATAAATAAAATGTGGATTTTAATAGCCATTGTCTTTGGCTATCCAACATAATTTATTATCTGTCTACTTATTGTAACTCTGCAGTTCTCCTCCATTTATGTGCTTGCTTTCCATGGTTTCAGTTTCCTACAGTCAATTGTGCTCCAAAATCATTAAGTGGATAATTCTAGAAGTAAACAATTCATAAGTTTCAAGTTATGTGCTATTCAAGTTATGTAGCATGATGAAAATCTGTAATACCACTCCATTTCTTCTGTATCACCAAAATGGTGAGTACAGTACTATAAAGTATTTTGAGAGACAGACTACATTCATATAACTTTTATTATAGTGTATTGTTAAAATCATTCCAGTTTATTAGGGTTGTTAATCTCTTACTATCTTTAATTTATAAATTAAACTTTATCACAGTGTATTAGTCTGTTTTCATGCTGCTGATAAAGACATACCCGAGACTGGGAAATTCACAAAAGAAAGAGGTTTAATGGATTTACAGTTCTACGTGGTTGGGAGGCATCACAATCATGGTGGAAGGCAAGGAGGATCAAGTCATGTTTTACATGGATGGTAGCAGGCAAAGAGAGGCAACTTGTGCAGAAAACTCCTCTTTATAAAGTCATCAGATCTCATTAGACTTATTCACTATCACTAAAATAGCATGGGAAAGACTTGCCCTCATGACTCAATTACCTCCCACTGGATCCCTCCCATAACACATGGGAATTCAAGATGAGATTTGAGTGAGGACACAGTCACCCATATCACACAGTTATACAAGTATAGGAAAAGTGTAGAATAAATAGGTTTCAGTATTATCTGTGGTTTTAGGCATCCACTGGGAGTCTTGGAATGTACTGTCCATGGATAAGAGGGGACTACTATATTCTCATTTCTCTGGGGGGAACATAAACTAGAATGGATATATTATGGTACCTCCTATACCTACCCATCTAAGTGAAACCAGCATTTTACATCAGAGTACCTGATTTCCACTGAACACAGATACTGGCATATTGTATCTTGTCAGTCCTGCATAGAATGTTCTAAATTAGAAGAGATGGATACATCTATTTTGCTCTTTGATTGTGAACTTTAAAGTGTATGCCTGGAGAGCACCATGCTAAAGAGAAAATGACTAGAAGAGGAGATGACAATCCTGAACTTTACCCAAGTCCTGTGATCCTGAAAACAAATGAAAGTTAAGAAACATCAACATCAACAGAAAGAATGTCCACTCAGAGACCCATCCAAAGGTCACCAAACTCAAAGACCAAAGGTAGGTAAATCCTCAAAGATGAGAAGAAACCAGCACAAAAAGACTGAAATTTCACAAACCTGAATGCATCTTCTCCTCCAAGGGATCACAACTTCTCACCAGCAATGGAAAAAAGCTGGATGGAGAATGAGTATGATGAATTGACAGAAACAGGCTTCAGAAGGTGGGTAATGACAAACTTCTTTGAGCTAAAGGAGCATGTACTAACCCCATACAAGGAAGCTAAGAACCTTGAAAAAACGTCAGATGAAATACTAACTAGAATAACCAGCATAGAGAAGAACATAACTAGATGGAGCAGAAAAACACACCATGGAAGCTTCACAAAGCATACACAAGTTTCAATAGCTGAATCGCTTAAGCAGAAGAAAAGATATCAGAGACTGAAGAGCAACTCAATGAAATAAAATGAGAAGGCAAGATTAGACAAAAAAAGAGTGAAAAGCAATGAACAAAACCTCCAAGAGATATGGGATTTTTGTGAAAAGACCAAATCTACATTTTATCAGTGTACCTGAAAGTGATGGGGAGAATGAAACCCAGTTGGAAAACATACTTCAGGATATTATCCAGGAGAACTTCCCAACCTAGCAAGGCAGGCCAACATTCAAATACAGGAAATACAGAGAACGCCACAAAGATATTTCTCAAGAAGAACAACCCCAAGACACATAATCATCAGATTCACCAGGGTTGAAATGAAGGAAAAAAATGCTAAGGATAGCCAGAGAGAAAGGTAAGGTTACCCACAAAGGGAAGCCTATCAGACACACAGAAGATCTCTCAGCAGAAACCCTACAAGCCAGAAGAGAGTGGGGGCCAATATTCAACATCCTTAAAGAAAAGAACTTTCAACCCAGAATTTCATAGTCAGCCAAACTAAGCTTCACACGTGAAGGAGAAACAAAATCCTTTATGGACAAGCAACTGGTGAGAGATTTTGTCATCACCAGGTCTGTCTTATAAGCCCTCCTGAAGGAAGCACTAAACATGGAAAGGAATAACCAGTACCAGCCACTATAAAAACATATCAAATTGTAAAACCATCAACACTATGAGGAAACTGCATCAACTAATGGGCAAAATAACCAGCCAGCATCAAAATGGCAGGAACAAATTCATATATAACAATATGAACCTTATATGTAAATGGGATAAATGACCAATTAAAAGACACAGAGTGGCAAATTGGATAAGGAGTCAAGACCCAGAGGTATGTTGTATTCAGGAGACACATCTCACATGCAAATACACACATAGGGTCAAAATAAAGGAGTGAGGGGAGATTTACTAAGCAAATGGAGAGAAAAAAAAAAGCAAGGCTTGCAATCCTAGTCTCTGATATAACAGACTTTAAATCAACAAACATCAAAAGAGACAAAGAAGGGCATTACATAATGGTAAAGGGATCAATGCAACAAGAAGAGCTAATGATCCTAAATATATATACACCCAATCTAGGATCACCCAGATACATAGAGCAAGTTCTTAATGACCTACAAAGAGACTTAGACTCCCACACAAGACAGTAGGAAACTTTAACATCCCACTGTCGATATTACACAGATCAACAAGACAGAAAATTAACAAGGATATTGAGGACTTGAGCTCAGATCAGGACCAAGAAGAACTAATAGACATCTACGGAACTCGCCACCCCAAATCCACAGAATATACATTCTTCTCAGCACCACATTGTATTTATTCTAAAATTTATATCCTAATGGATATAAAACACTTCTCTGCAAGTGCAGAATGAAAATCATAAGTGTCTCAGAACACAGTGCCATCAAATTAGTACTCAGGATTAAGAAACGTACTCAAAACTGAACAAGTACCTGGAAACTGAACAACCTGCTCCCGAATAACTACTAGATAAATAATGAAATGAAGGCAGAAATAAAGATGTTCTTTAAAACCAATGAGAATGATGATAAAACATACCAGAATCTCTGGGACACATTTAAAGCAGTGTGCAGAGGGAAATTTATAGCACTAAATGCTCACAAGAGAAATGAGGAAATATCTAAAAGCAACACCCTTTTAGATCACAATTAAAAGAACTAGAGGAGCAAGATCAAACTAATTCAAAAGCTAGCAGAAGACAAGAAATAACTAAAATCAGAGCAGAACTGAAGGAGATAGAGACACAAAAACCCCTTCAAAAAATCAATACATACAGGAGCTGGCTCTTTGAAAAGATCAACAAAATAGATAGACCTCTAGCCAGACTAACAAAGGAGAAAAGAGAGAAGAAACAAAAAGATGCAATAAAAAATGATACAGGGGATATCACCACCAATCTCACAGAAATACAAACTGCCATCAGCAAATACTACAAACACCTCTATGGAAAGAAACTGGTAAATCTAGAAGAAATAGATGAACTCCTGGACACTTACACCCTAACAAGACTAAACCAGGAAGAAGTTGCATCCTGAAGAGACCAACAAAAATGTCTGAGATTGAGGAGCAATTAGTAGCCTACCAATCAGAAAAAGTTCAGGACCACACAGGTTCATAGGCAAATTCTACTAGAGGTACAAAGAGGAGCTGGTACCATTCCTTCTGAAACTATTCCAAACATTAAAAAAAGACAATCTTCCCTAACACATTTTATGAGGCCAACATCAGCCTGATACCAAAACCTGGGAGAGACACAACTAAAAAAGAAAATTTCAGGCCAATATCTATGATGAATATCAATGCACAAATTCTCAATAAAATGCTGGCAAACCAAATGCAACACTGCATCAGAAAGCTTATCCATCATGACCAAATTGGCCTCATGCCTGGTATGCAAGGGTGGTTCAACATATGGAAATCTATAAACATAATCCATTGCATAAACAGAACCAAAGACAAAACCACATGTTTATCTCAATAGATGCAGAGAAGGTCTTCTACAAAATTCAACAGCCCTTTATGCTAAAAACTCTCAATAAACTAGGTGTTGATGGAATATATCTCAAAATGATATGAGCTATTTTTGACAAACCCACAGCCAATATCATACTCAATGGGCAAAAGCTGGAAGCATTTCCTTTGAAAACTGGCACAAGACAAGGATGCCCTCTCTCACCACTCCTATTCAACATAGTATTGGAAGTTCTGGCCGGGGCAATCAGGCAAGAAAAAGAAATAGAGTATTCAATTAGGAAAAGAAGAAGTCAAATTATCTCTATTTGCAGACAACATAATTAAATGTCTAGAAGATCTCATCATCTCAGACCAAAATCTCCCGAAACCGATAACCAACTTCAGCAAAGTCTTAGGATACAAAATTAATGTGCATAAATGACAAGCATTCCTATACACCAGTAATAGACAAACACAGAGCCAAATCATGAATGAACTCCCATTCACAATTGCTACAAAGAGAATAAAATACCTAGAAACACAACTAACAAGGGATGTGAAGGACCTCTTCAAGGAGAACTATAAACCACCGCTTAAAGAAATGAGAGAGACCACAAACAGATGGAAAAACATTCCACACTCATGGTTAGGAAGAATCAATATCATGTAAATAGTCTTATTGCCAAAATTAATTTACAGATTCAATGATATCTCCATCAAGTTACCACTGACTTTCTTTATGGAATTGAAAAAAAATCACCTTAAACTGCATATGAAACCAAAAAAGAATCCACATAGCCAAAACAATCCTAAGAAAAAAAAAAAAAAAAAAAAAAAAAAAAAAAAAAAAAAAAAAAAAAAAAAAAAAAAAAAAAAAGCTGGAGGTATCACACTAACTCACTTCAAACTATACTACAAGGCTACAGTAATCAAAACAGTATGGTATTGGCACCAAAACAGAGATACAGACTAATGGCACAAAACAGAGGCCTCAGAAGTAATGCCACACATCTATAACGATCTGATCTTTGACAAACCTGACAAAAACAAGCAATGGGGAAATGATTCTCTATTTCATGAATGGTGTTGGGAAAACTGACTAGCCACGTGCAGAAAGCTGAAACTGGACACCTTCCTTACACCTTATAAAAATAATAACTACAGATGGATTAAAGACTTAAACATAAAAGCTAACACCATAAAAACCCTAGAAGAAAACCTAGGCAATACCATTCAGGACATAGGCATAGGCAAGGACTTCACAACTAAAACACCAAAAGCAATGGCCACAAAACCCAAAATAGACAAATGGGATCTAATTAAACTAAAGAGCTTCTGCACAGCAAAAGAAATTATCATTAGAGGAACTGGCAACCAACAAATGGGGAAAAAAAATTGCAATATACCCATCTGAGAAAGGGCTAATATCCAGAATCTACAAAGAACTTTAACAAATTTACGAGAAAAAAACAACCTCGTGAAAAAGTGGGCAAAGGATATGAACAGACATTACTCAAAAGATGACATTTATGCAGCGAAGAAACACTGAAAAAAAAAAGCTCATCATCACTGATGATTAGAGAAATGCAAATCAAAATCATATTGAAATACTATGTCACACCAGTTAGAATGGCGATCATTAAAAAAATTAAGAGACAGATGCTGAAGAGAATGTGGAGAAATAGGAATGCTTTTACACTGTTGGTAGGAGTGTAAATTAGTTCAACGATTGTAGAAGACAGTGTGGTGAATGCTCAAGTATCTACAACAAGAAATAGCACTTGACCCAGCAGTCCCATTACTGGGTATATACCCAAAAAATTACAAATAATTCTATTATAAAAACACATGCACAGGTATGTTTATTGTGGCACTTTTCACAATAGCAAAGACTTGAAACCAACCCAAATGCCCATCAATGATAGGCTGGATATAGAAAATATGGCACATCTACACCATGGAATACTATACAGTCATTAAAAAGGATGAGTTCATGTCCTTTGCAGGGAAATAGATGAAACTGGAAACCATCATTTTCAGCAAACTGACACAAGAACAGAAAACCAAGCACCACATGTTCTCACTCATAAGTTGGTATTGAACAATGAGGACACATGAAAACAGGGAGGGGAACATCACACACTGGGGCCTGTCAGAGGGTGGGGTGCTAGGGGAAGGATAGCAAGGAGTGTGGAATAGGGGAGGGAAAACAAGGGTGGGGAGATAGGAAGGGATAGCAATAAAAGAAATACCTAATGTAAATGATGGTGTGATGGATGCAGCAAACCACCATAGCACGTGTATACCTATGTAACAAACCTGCAGGTTCTGCACATGTCCTCAGAACTTAAAGTATATATATTTGTAAAAGATTTACAGAGACTATTCGCATGAAAAAAAAAATAAATAAATAAAAATTAAACTCCCCTACCCTTTTATGTTCCAGGGAATGGCTTACTGCAAAGAATCACCCTTTCCCATGTAACTTAGATAAGACCCACAGACAGATTCCTTGTTTATCTATGAAAAGATCAGACACAGATTCTCCAAATTGACATTGTTGCCTCATAAATCATTGGCTAAACTGTTTTATCCCCACCAATCAATTGGAGCAAAATAGTTTTTAAGCAATTTTGGTTACATTTCTTTCTGCCACATCTTTAAACTTGACCCATCTTCAGTCTGAATCAGAGTAGCAATTCTCTTGAGAATAGGCAGGCCTCAGAGTAAAACTTTCTCCAATCTACTATCCGACCAATCGTGCCACCCTTCCATGACACATATAATCTTACCCTCTCCTCCCTATAGAAGACATACACCCTTTTCCCCTAACCCTTGTGAGGCTGGCAGATACTACGGTCAGAGCTTTTTCTCTATTATAATATCCCTTTCTTCACCTCAAAATAATTCTTTTGAGTAGGGCCTCTCTTTGCTAAATCCAGATTCCCTTTTCTCACTTTGATAACAAAGGCCACAGTCAAGGAAAATCAGAGGAAAAGAAAGACAGTAAGTAGAAGGAGAGGATGTCTTGGTGGCATTGAATCCATAGCTCAATTCTGGAGGCTCTACTTTTTGCAGCCCTATAGTTATCTAACCCACAACCTTTGACCTTAGCATAGAGTTCATGCTCTGATAGCTTTCACATGAACCACCTATTCTCTGCTCTCCCCAGCTCTTTTTTTTTGTCCTCTGTTGATACAGATAGTATTTTGTATTTGAGGTCTGAAACTTTTCAGAATTCAAATGTCATGGATTGAGACTACTGTTCTTGCACAGAATGTGAGAATCAAAGGGTGTCGGGGGAAGAGCTAATAGTGGTCTAAATACCCAGAAAGCAATTTATGTTCCAATGTAATTTCTACATTCATATTAAAATTTAGAGATGATTTTATGTTTACTAACTCATCTGCAAAAATGCAAATGTATGTGGCTATAAATAATAATGTATGTGAGGAAATATAATAAAGTGAGAAGATACGTCTCACGTAGCAATGCAAATGTGAGTTTAAATCCCTGTTGTGTGATTGTTTTCTAAATAATTTCGGCATGTAATAATAGAAAATACATCTCCTTTATTATGAGACTGTTGTGATAATTACATGAGATAATACTGACACGTTTTACATGGGACTTCATGTACAGTAAGTACTGAATAAACAATACTTGCTATTACCATTTACATTTTTGCAAGTTTAAGAGTAGCATTCAGAAATGAGAATATACAATTTCCTTGAGAAGAATACACTTTGTAATCTCTGTTTCTTCCACAAAGATAATAAAAGTTAGAGAAAAGGCAAATGGGGAGCTTTTCTGTTTTATTCATCTCATATTTAAATTTTGTAATCACGTTTGGCTTCTCTCTTATTAAACACCTCTACCTTATCTTCTCCCATCCATTCACAATTTATTTCATCCATTTTAGGCCTCTGTACAAAACTTTTCTTTAATTCTCCAGTCTTTGGTTCAGTCTCACTTACTTGTCTCTCATCTCAATTTTACGATAATCTTCTATTTGTACCTTTTCAAGTCAGATTTTGCTTTCACACACTGCACTGAATGTACTGTCTTCTTAAAAAAAAAATCTGCCAACATTCCCCTATTAACCTTAAAATTATTTCAGAAATCTTAAGAATAGGACTCTGTTTCAGATAAGAGTAAAATTTTGGACTTCAAGTAAAACATGAAAACTAGATGAAATTTCAGGTTACTGTTTCACTAGGGAAGTGTGAGGGGAGGATTGGGCTTTATGTTTGTAAAGGTGTTTGCCTTGGGAGGCATTTTAGCCAGATGGGTGACTACAGGTGTGTTACCTTCCTATTCAATATACATTCTTTTCTTCTTCACTAGTATTACCTCAATTTGTTTGGGGGCTGGCAAAATTTTTTCAATTTAAAATTTTATTTCCTAGGTTTAGATTTCCATGAAATGAAGAGTTTTCATCTGGAAACTTCCAGATTCCTGGAGAGGAAGTCTTCTAGAGAGTTTTCTTTTCATTATGGAGACACCACTCTTTCCTTCTTTCTGCTTCTGCCTTCCTTGTAATGCCTGAAATTTTCTTTTCATGCATTTTATCTGAAGGTCAATTGTGATAGGACACCCAAATAGTTCTTTTCAGCTTTTCTGCAACATTTCTACTGAGCTCAACTCTGAATACTGAGAGGAAAGAAATTTAAAACTTGAGAGAGGTTATCTCAGTCTCTCAATACTTCTCTTATTTTAAAATTTTTAAGGGAAATTTTTCAAACATATTTAAAAATAGTAAATACTATAAAATGCACTCACTCATGCATTACTCAACCTCAAGATTATTAACTTAAAACCACACTTGTTGTATACATAACTTTACCCACTCTGTATTATCATACTTAGGATAATGTATGCCTAAACGCATTATCACATTTTCAAAGAATACTTATTAACCCATGCCCCACTGCAGTGCACTCTCCTGCAGTCCACTGGCACTGGACCATAGTGCTTTTGTTGGCAGCACTTGTGGGAGTGTTATTGCCAGTGGATGTGGAATACCTTGGTCCTTCCAGCACAGCAGGCATTTGACCTCAAGGGGCCAGAGAATAAAGTCACATCCTGGCCGAAGCCATCATGGGTTAGAGCAGGAAGCTCAGGAGTGCTGAGCTGAGCATTGGTGCTCTGAAAGCATAATGAAAGAAAGCCAATCGACTAAACACAGTTTGCACCACAAAAAAACCCTCAAGGGCACCAAAAAATATTAAAGCACAAATCCCCATGTAAAGGAAAGAAACTGCAAAGATTAAACGAACATTAGCCTCCATAACTGAGAAAGAACCAGCACAAGAATTCTGGTGACTGTGAAACCCAGAGTCTCCTTACTTCTAAATGACTGCACTAACTCCCCAACAATGGTTCTCATGCAGATTGAAATGGCTAAAATGACAGACATAGAATTCAGAATCTCAATGACATGTAACCTCAACAAGATACAGGAGAAAGTTGAAACCAAATCCAAAGAAGCAGCAAAACAGTCTAACATTTGAAAGATGACAAAGCTATTTTAAGAAAGAACCAAACTGAACTTCTGAAAATAAAAAAAGTTCACTACAGAGATTTCAGAATCTAATTGGAAACAATAATAAAGCATTAATAATAGAATAGACCAAGCTGAGGAAAGAACTTCAGGGCTTGAAGACTGTATCTTCTAATTAATGCAGGCTGACAAAAATAAAGAAAAAAGAAGAAAATGAACAAAACCTCTGATAACTATGGGATTATGTAAAGAGACCAAATCTATGACTCATTGGCATTCCTGACAGAGATGGAGGAAGAGCAAACAATTTGGAAAATATATTTGAGAATACTGTCCATGAAAAGTTATCCAACCTTGCTAGAGGGGTTGACATGAAAATTTAGAAAATTCAGAGAACACCTGGGAGATAATATATAAAATGACTATCCTCAAAATATAGTCATTAGATTCTTCTAGGTTAACATGAACGAAAAATATTAAAGGAAGCTAAACAGAGGGGAAGGCCACATAAAAAGGAAACCCAATCAGGCTAACAGTGGACCTTTCAGCAGAAACTTTACAAGCCAGAAGAGACTGGGGTCCTATAAAGAGCATCCTTAAAGAAAAGAAATTTCATCTAAGAATTACAGATCCAGCCAAACTAAGCTTCATAAGTGAAGGAAGAATAATTTTTGTTCCAGATAAGCAGATGCTAAGGGAAACTGTAACCACCAGACCTACCTTACAAAAGGTCCATCAGGGAGTGGCAAACATGGAAATAAAGGCATACATGCTAATACAAAAATGTACTTAAGTATGTACTGCACTGACACTATGAAGCAACTATGCAATTCACTCTACATTAATAAACAGCCTACAACATTGTGGTGACATAAAACCCTCACATATTGACAATGACCTTGAATGTAAATGGGCTAAACATAGAATGGCAAGTTGGATAAAGAAGCAAGACCTAATGGTATGTTGTCTTCAAGAGAACCATCTAACATGCAATGAAACCCATAGCCTCTAAGTCAAGGAATGGAGAATCATCTATCAAGAAAATGAAAAACAAAGCAGGTGAAGGGTCTTATTCTTGTTACAGACAGAACAGGAATTAAACCAGCAATTATTTTTTTAAAAAGATGAAGGACATTAAAGAATGATAAAGAATTCAATTCAGCAAGAAGACTTAACTATCTATAATAGTCTGTTCTTGCACTTCTATAAAGAAATAACTGAAACTGAGTAATTTATAAAGAAAAGTGGTTTGATTGGCTCATGGTTCCACAGGCTATACAGGAAGGATGGCCAGGAGGGACCAGGAAACTTTCAATCATGATGAAAGACAAAGCAGGCACACCCTCACATGGCCAGAGCAGGGGAGAGAGTGAAGGGGGGGGTGCTACACACTTTCAAATAACTAGACCTCATGAGAACATACTATCACCAGAACAGCAAGGGGGAAATCTGCTCCCATGATCCAATCACCTTCCACCAGGCCCCTCCTCCAACAGTGGGGATTACAATTCAACATGAAATTTGGGTGAGGACAAGAATCCAAAGCATATCGCTATCCTAAGTATGTAAGCACCCAACAATGGAGCATCTAGATTATAAAACAAGTTCTTAGAAACCTCTGAAGAGACTTACATAAACATGCAATGACAATGTGAGAATTCAAACCCCAATGACAGTATTAGACAGATCATTAAGGTAGAAAAGTAGCAAAAATATTTGGGTCCTAAAGTCAACAGTAGACAAAATTCACCTAACAGACATCTACAGAAGACTCCACACAACTGCAACAACAGAATATGTCTCCTTCTCATCTGCACACAGAACATACTCTAACATCAACCACATGCTCAGCTATAAAGCAATTCTCAATAAATTTAAAAAAACCAAAATCATACAACTACTCTCAGACAATAGTGCACCAAAAATGGAAATCAATACCAAGAACATCCCTAAAACCATAAAATTACATGGAAATCAAACAACTTGCTCCTGAATGACCTTTGAATGAACAATAAAATCTAGGCAGAAATAAAAGAAAATTATTTGAAAGTAAGGAAAGCAAAGATACAATATGCCAGAATCTCTGGGACACAGCTAAAGTATTGTTAAGAGGAAGGATCACAGCACTAAATGCATAAATCAGTAAATTAGAAAGATCTGAAATTAACCTAACATCACACCAAGAGGAAAGAGGAAAAACAGATCAAACCAACCTGAAAGCTAGCAGAATTAAAGAAATAACCAAATTAGAGCTGAGTAGAGTGAAACTGAGATGTGAAAACTCATACAAAAGAAAAACTGTGGAAAGCAGTGTGGACATTTCTCAACTTAAAACTAACATTTGACCCAGCAATCCCATTACTGAGTACATACACCAAGGAACATAAATCTTTCTACCAAAAAGACAAATGCACACATATGTTCATTGCAGCACTATTCATGATAGCAAAGAAATGGAATCAACCCAGATCCCCATCACCAGAGGACTGGATAAAGAAAAGATGATACATATACACCATGGAATACCATGTAGCCATTAAAGAAAAACAAAACAACATTCTCTGCAACAATATTAATGCAGCTGGAGGTCATTGTATTAAGCAAATGATCACAGAAACAGAAAGTCAAATACACGTTTTCATTCATAAGTGGGAACACAACATTGAGTACAATAAAAACCAGGGCCTACTTGAAGAGGGAGGGAAGGGCAAAGGTCAAGTAACTACCTACTGGGCATTATGCTCAGTACCTGGGTGACAAGATTATTTGTTCACCAAACCCCAGCAGCATGCAATTTACTCATGTAATAAACCTGCACATGTACCCTGTAAACCTAAAAGTTGAGAATAGAAGAAAACAAAAACATATTAACCCCCAACTGATTCACTGTCACTTAGGAGAGGACACAGTCTAGGATATGATGACTCACCAAAGGTTCCATAGCCAGGCCTGGTGGTTCACACCTGTAATCCCAGCACTTTGACATGCTGAGGTGGGCAGATCACTTGAGGTCAGGATTTCAAGACCAGCCTGGCCAATGTGGTGAAACTGTGTCTCTACTGAAAATAAAAAAATTAGCTGGGTGTGATGGTACATGCCTGTAATTCCAGCTACTCAGGAGGCTGAGGCAGGAGAATCGCTTGAACCCCGGAGACACAGGTTGCTGAGATTGCACCACTGGACTCCAGCCTGGGCAAAAGAAATGAGACTCCATCTCACTGGAAACCAACCCAAATGCCCATCAATGATAGACTGAATAAAGAAAATATGGCACATATACACCATGGAATACTATGCAGCCATAAAAAAGAATGAGTTCATATCCTTTGCAGGACATGGATGAAGCTGGAAACCATCATTCTCAGCAAACTTACACAGGAACAGAAAACCAAACACACCTCATGTTCTCGCTCATAAATGGGAGTTGAACAATGAGAATACATGGACACAGGGAAGGGAACATCACACACTGGGGCCTCTCAGGGGCTGGAAGGCTAGGGGAGGGACAGCATTAGGAGAAATACTTAATGTAGATGATGGGTTGATGGGTGTAGCAAACCACCATTTCACATGTATACTTATGTAACAGACCTGCATGTTCTGCACATATATCCAAGAACTTAAAGTATAATAATAATAATAATAAAAAGAAGGTTCCACAAGGTACAAGCAAGGGTGGTCATAACAGGACACTTGCACATCAGATATGCAAGGGTATAGGAATGAAAAGACTTGAGAATATTGGGAAATTACAAAAGATACAATATTCAGAAGAATTAAATTATCTAATTTGGCACAAGCAGTCTGGAAAACAAGGGTATTTTGTTAACAATTCACAACTCATAAAGTACCACATTATTCCACCTAAAGTGGTAATTGATTTCCACCCATAACTTGAAAAGAATCTCATAGTCCAGTCTGATCCCAGAATCCTCATGCTTCTTTCCATTTGTTGATCGGTGAATATTTTATAAACATACCCAATGACAAATGACAGGAAAGATCACTGTATTTTACATTCTCTCTTCTACTCTTTCACTTTTCTGTTTTTCATTCTTCAAAACGAAGTTTTAACATCTATTTAGAGATATCCAATGCTATGAAAATTTGATGCATATACTTCTCCATGAAAATACATTTACAAGTACATAACTATATACGATTTGTTTTGGTTTTTAAATATTATTCTGTACATATGAGTCTATGGCTTGGTTTTTGATATGTTACAATAATTCCCAGGGGTAAGAAAATACTTATATTTTCCAATTTTTCATGGGTGCATATCCATAGTAACTATACATGAATCAGAGTGTATAATGCATGCTGGATTTCTCTTCTTAATATAATCTTTTAGCAGTTTTCTTTGCCTTCTTGTTTTCTCCTGCTTTTCCTTTTCCTCCTCCTCCCATTTCTTTTCTTCCTTTTCTGACTTTGTCTTTCTCTTCTTTGATCAGACCACTCCCTCCTCTGGCTAACAGCGTGGAATGAGAATGCTTAAATTCAAACACTGGGTCAAGCAGATATGTTGCCTAGAGCAAGATAACATTTTCTCACTTGTAAAATGAGGATAAGCGTAGTCCCTACATTTGAGGATTCGGTATTAAATATTTATATACAAAACTGCTTAATATAATGCTTGCACATAAAGAGAATATAATCAATGTAAGCGGTTAACTGTCCTGCTTATCTTTCCAGCCACTCTATTCATATTTTTCAGCGGTATCACAGAGTTCCAGTTACAACAGCCTTTTCTCTGTTCCTTAAATAGGCCATGGTTTCTCTTGCGTTGTGGCTCTTGCACTGGTTGTTTCACTCTTATGTATTTGACTATGAACTTACTTACCCATCTTTTTCTGCTTCATTTTTCCCTCTAAAGTATTAAATATAAGTTGTATCAAAGTTGGACTCTGGTTTGTTGTATTCTACACTGTGTCTCTATACCCTAATTTCACGTCTGACACACAGTTTTTGGTTTAATATGCACTTGTTGGATGACTGTAAAACTCGATTTTATATTTAGCATCACAGTAACCCATAAAGAGAGATATTATTCCCTCAATTTTATAAACAATGAAAGTACAACAATGAGGCTCAATGCTTTACTGATAGTTAAGTTGCTGAAATGGGCTTGAATCCAGTTTCCTTTTCTGTGTGTTGTATTCTTTCCTCTGTTTCTTAAATGGTATGAATTTTTAAAATACACAGAAAATTAGCCTTATGACATTGTAAATCCGTTCAAATCATGCATTTTACTGTCTCTATGTAACAATTATTAGCTCACAGTAAGTATGCAATATGCATTTTTAATTACTAATGATTCTCTCCCCTTCATGAGTTTATGCTTTTTAAATGTATAATATTTGTCTAATACATATATGTAAAATATATAGTATATGTAAAATGTCCTTTCTAAGTTTGCTATAAAATCTTTCTTGTGGATTAGGTGCTGGTAGTTAACATTTTGCAACAGGTATACATGGGATGCCTCTGAAACCCTTGAAAGACATTGATCTCACTTCAGCCTCCTTGTGAAGAACTGTCTTGACTAACATCACGTTTCTCTTGGACAGCTCACATATTCGTAGTTGTCTTCTAATCTTAAAATACACATAAATTCATGTATGAACTTCAGCTGTCATAGCAGACTGAAGCAAATCCCAGGCCAAAAAATATATATATATATATGTGTGTGTGTATATACATATATATGTGTGTTTATGTATAATATATATGCTTATATATTATATATAAAATATAGGTTCATATATGAAATAGAAACTAATATCTACATATTTTATATAATATATAAGCAAAAGATAACACAGAGAGAAAATGTTTAAATAATCACAATGTAGAAGTAGGAAACAGTTATTGCTTATGAAATAAGGTAAGCTACGCAGTTGCTGTGCTGAGCAATGATGACCAAGTAAGCATACGTGGGATAGTCCCACCAGAAAAACGGACAAAAACCAAATAAATAGAATATTTTTAAAAAATGTTGAAAGCAAGTGCTTAGAATAGGCTTGACTCAGCTGTACTGAGGTGAAACTAGACCAAGAGATCTTTGGCAAATTTATCCTGACATACACAGCAATTTACCTACCAATATAAGCATGCACCCTTTAAATCATCGTGCTGGCAAATCTATGGTTTGTATGATACTTGATATTGAAAGTTAACACCTTCTTTTATTTATAATTAGAGAAAAATGAAGAACGATTTAGAACGTGAGGCAATAAGAGGAGTTTTGATTGTTGTTTCAACACTGAAAGACCTGGCATGTCTGGTTCTTTTTCTCCATTTCTACTAAATAAATGGAGCCCAAATTGTCATCATTTAACCCCTAGACCAAAACTGCATCCCAACAACTTGTTACCCTGAAGACTAAGGCCAATGCGCAGTGTCTGGAATTCTCCTCTTCAATGTGAATGCACCGTGGTGGCCCAATGCTAAAATCTCACTTCAGGCTCCTTGTGAAGAACTGTTCGTTCTTCACTAGTATCACGTTTCTCTTGGACAGCTCACATATTCGTAGTCATCTTCTAATCTTAAAATACACGTAAATTCACTCAGTAAACTTGTAAAAATGTACATCTTTGGATCTCAAATTCAGAGATTCTAATTCCATAGTTCTTAGATGTGACTTGGCAATTTACTTTTAAACACGTTCTCCAGCAAGTGAAATAAATTACTATGCAGGCAAGCAGAACTACTTAGATGCCCTAAACACCATGCTATTTCACAACCATTTGCCTAGAACATCTTCCCTACCCACTTGGTCTTTTTGTCTTGGGAAATTGCTATAAATTCCTCACAACCCTGTTCAGGTATTGCTCAGGTACTGATTCCTTCTCCAAGTTTTCCTTTATTCCTCCACCCTCCACTAGATGGTTAATGATTCCTTCTCTATTAATTCTGTGCCTTGCAGATACTTATTTTACTGCCTATTTTATATTTTGGTTTTATTGTCCTCTTCACAAATAAAGTATAGCTTCTTGAACGGTTAAAAATTACCTTTAAAATACTTGGCACATGTTAATGAGAAATAAATAATTGATGAATTTAGTATGTCTTACACTGCCCTTAAGACTAAGGATCAAGGGCTGGTTCTATCGTTTTTGCCCATCTCATTATATGCAGAGATATAGATAAACATATACATATATAAATTTGTATATACAGTTCTCCTAACATACATCTTAATAGTTACACAGGAGAAAGATCTTAATAGATACACAGTTGAAAAGGTAGATTTGCCATTTTCTCTCTGTATTCCAAGATTTTTGGATCCAGAATATATCTAGAATGTCATCAACAATAAACTATGCTGGGAAAATCAATTCTAATAGACAGTTTTATAATGTAAATTATTAACATGCTGTAGACTTTTTCAAATAGGGGAGTTCACTTGGAAATTTTAAAAATGGGTAAAACTACAAACTTGTCCGTTCTGAGATCACAGAAATAAAGATTCCTTTGCAATAAACAGAATCACTTTTCTAAATCTCTACTTCTGCTTATAATGACTGTACCCAAATCAAGGAGTTATGTTAATCTAATAACTTCAAATTGAGAATTCATAGCCACTAAAATGGGTTGCCTGAAGAAAATTCTTTTAATCTTTCCCTTATTCAAGGTCATATGCCTCTTATCAAAGGAACTACACATATATTACAAAGTTCTTTGCACTTTTTCTCATGAATGTCTATGTATACACAGCTCTCTGTATGTAGTCTATAATATATTTAGGACAAAATGAAAGAAAGGAAGGCAATAATTCCCATGCTCCTAAATTAAAAACTCATTTGTGTGTGTGTAATATGGAAATATTTACATATTATCTGTACAGATTTTGATCATATGCCAAAACATGTCCCCCTTCAAGTTCTATCTGCTTTAGGCATCCAAATATAATTCAAATATTTTTCAACAGTTTTATGTATAATAAAAAGAGTAAAGATATTTTGTGGGTACAAATTATTCGTAAGGCTGTATACAATTAACTTGTGAAAGTTGATCTAATATGCAACAGATAAAATTATCAGTGATATGGTAGATCTACCTTCCTCTAGAATAGCAATATTATTTATCATGATCGCTGTCCCTTATTAGAGTTTATAAAAACAGGCTGAGCAGAGGCCTCACAGACTCAGCAGGCACAACAGCATGAGGCACACGTGGGAGATTTATGAATATTTGATAATGACATTTTTCCTCCCTTGCATGATATTGCTAGGCAACCCCCAACTTTCCAATGGAACCTGTGCTAAAAAGTTGGTTTGTCAAATATATGACCTGGAAATCAAAACATATATTATTCCTTTAAAACGTGTTATGATTGGTGGAGTCCAGGCCATGTGAGAAGCCATAACGGAGTTAAACTAAGGTTCCTAACCACCACTTATAACAATGCTTTAATGAAGAAAACACAGTGCATTACAATTAAAGATACCACTCCTCTGAGAAAAAGACAAAGGGCTCATGTGGCTCTGAGCTGGGAATCTGGGGAGAGGGTAATGATTAAATTTGGAATCTCAGTTTTAGAGTTTCTGAGATGAATTTTTTTTTAGAAATAAAAATTAAATCATTTTCATGTTTTATAAAAATGTATGTGAGAAAGTATTGATGGTTAGTTTTATATATATATGTATATATATAAATAATATATATACCTATATATATATATATATAAATGGAACAATGTATCCTAAAATGTAAAGAATGCTTCACCTAATACCTAGTAAGTAATCCTTAACATAGAGCTTGAATCCTGTAATAAACTGCCATTGCTCTGCCCTAAATTTTATATGTTAAAGGTTAATGCTTTTAAGTCTAATAGAATAAGAAGGAAGAAAGACTCCTAAGACATTCTTCAGCTGACTAAACTGTGAGTTGGTACCGAATTGCCTACAAAAGCTGCACTGAAAAAACAATGTTTTCATTTCAGTAAGGTTAATGTAAGAAAGCCAATTATTAACTCATGAGTATTCTGCAGCTTTACTTTCAAAGGGTAGGAGACCAAAAAATGAAAGAAAAAAGTACATATAATTTTCTATGTTTATTCTACTGACTGAAGTTACCAGGACAGAATAACATTTGGAGAAATAAATGTATTCATAATTCAGGAGACAGATTTTTTTAATTGTACTTCAGGTTCTGGGGTCCACGTGCAGATCATGCAGGATTGTTGCATAGGCACAAACACGCCAATGTGATTTTCTGCCTCCATCCCCCAATCACCCATACTATATCTGGCATTTCTCCCCATGTTATCCCTCCTGAACCTCCCTACTCCCCACTGTCTTGCCCCTAGCCCCCCCAATATACCCCAGTATGTGATGTCCTCCTCCCTGTGTCCATGTATTCTCATTGTTCAACACCCACCTACGAGTGGAGACAGATTTTTTAAAAGCCCAAAACATGTTTTCTTTTTTTTTTTTATCAATTGATCTTAAAAAAAAAAAAAGCAAAGCAGTAGTTATTTCTATATGCCCTTAGGCTTTTTCTTAATAACAACACAATTCTAATTTTTGCCTTTAGGATTTCTGTAATAATTACATGGCAAATGACTGCATTTCCTCACGCATATATAAAGAAAAATATGGACTTGTTCCTTATGAGAACATTTCAGGGTATTATTAGAAGCATTTGTCTTGCACTTTACACCATGAAAGCACATTAATGATCTCACAGTGTTTGGAAATCCCAATCAGCTTCTGAGGTAAGTCTCCTAGCTTTACCATTTGACAGATTTTCATTTAAATTATAATAAAATATTTTTATTCCTGCATAGAGTATTATTTATGTAACACATTTAATACATATATAATATATATATAAATATATGTAATATTGTATTACATGGTACACATACCATATTCATACAGTTTCATGCTTTTACATTTTTTCCTTAGTAGTATTTTATTTTATGATCTGTACTTTATAAAAGGATGCATTCCTTTAGAAAACTATGCTTCCTTGAGCTACTGGGAACATGGCGCAGTATATGGAAAGAAAAAATGAAAATCTTCTGACAATACTCATAGCTAATATTTATTAGGTTCTTTTTGTTTCATAAAGTGTAACAAATTTACATACATTTTACTCATATGATCTCTCACATCAACCAGTAATGGTGGATATATATTGTTCTTGTTTAACAGACGAGAATACTGAAGCATAAAAAAGGTAAGTAGTTTTCAAGAGCAAGTAAGAGTCAAGATTTGAAACCTAACAGTGTGTCTATGGAATCTCATTTTAAAATACTATGTTAGTCACTTTAAACAGCACTAATTCGTCAATAACTTATATTTTGAAAGCTGCTTCCTTTCTCTGAGCCTCAGTATTATTTTCATATTAAAATTTCGGTAGGAGTATTGTTACTTTTAGGATACTCATAGCACAAATATTGTGTCTAAATGAGTGATTATCTTAGCAGTGTGAGTAAGGGTGCCAGTAATAACAGTTCTCATTTACTAAGTATCTACTGTGTACCAAGAGTACTGTGAATATTACTTCCTCTAATCTACATAATACATCTCCAAGATGAACATTTCCCATTTTATACTTAGAAAAATTAAGAAGCAGAGAGATAATTTTCCCACTATCATATAACTAGGAAATGGAGTATTTGGGGTTAACATCCTACTGTATCTGACTCAAAGATATTTTTTTTTTAATCACCAAACATTCTGAGTAATTTTTATTGTATTTGACAAATGAAGAACTTTAGCCAGCACACTACCATACATTTACTCAGGGTAGATATCCTTATCTTTCAGCATGTTTAAGGGCAATGGTCTTGAAATCATTATAGGTCCACTGAATTAAAAACAAGAAAAAACTGGGCAAGCCTCAGTCATACTCTAGGACAGATGCTCTTCAAATTATGAGATAATATTCGATAAACCCAGCATAAGTTAAAATATCCTAAGTCTAAAATGGATTTCATCTACCTAACCTACCAAATGTCATAGCATAACACAGCCTTCCTTAAATGTGCTCAGATCACTTACATAGGTCTATATTTGGGCAAAATCAAATGCCTATTTCATAATTAAATGTTGAATATCTGATGTAATTCATTGAATATGGCACTGAAGTGAAAAACAGAATGGTTTTATAGGCACTCATCATTAATGTACACATCTGAAAGCATACTGGACGTAAACAGTATTTGAAGCATTGAACTAAAATTAATTTCTGGATGATGGAGATGCTATAGCAACAAAGCAATCAATTTCTCTTTCTTCTGATGAGGTTCAAGAATAGCTGGTACAGATTGAGTAACCCTTATGGGAAATGTTTGGGATAAAAAGTATTTCAGATTTCAGATTTTTTTGAATATTGGAATATTTGTATTACATAATGAGATATCATGGCAAGGTGACCCATGTCAAAATGCAAAACTCATTTACATTTCATGTATACACACACACACATAGCCTGAAGGTAATTTTGTACAATATTTTAAATAATTCTGTGATATTATTACATGAGGTCATGTGTTGAATTTTCTGCTTGTGACATCATGTTGGTGCTCAAAAATTTTCGGATTTTGGAAAATTTCAAATTTCAAATTTTTAGATTAGGGATGCTAAGACTGTTGAAGGAACTTGTTATTGACACTTACTGATGGTTTAGAGTTTGATATGGTTTGGCTGTGTCTCCACCCAAATCTCATCTTGAATTGTTTAAAAGAACTTATCATAACCTGTTTCTTGATTTTATAAAAGAATGAATACCTGTTAATCAAGCTCAATAATGAAAGCCCACATATTTCATCTTTCAAATTCCAAGTTGATATTGGGTGTTTTTGTTTATAATGTTAAAAGCCAATTATTTATTTCTTAAGAGAAAATTCTAAACACCCCTTCTAGGGTTCTTGGCCTCCAGATATGTTTCTGTCCACCAGGATATTTAATAAAATAAAGTTTCCATTATATGAATTTAATATGGATTACTGAAATTTGAGTAATAGTTCTTATTAAATTTAAAAATACAGAGTATTCTTTCTTCACTAGTGTAGATGTAGGTATGGTTTCAGGAAACATATCACAGCTTGAATATTTTAAAACTCTGTTGATTTTTTAAGATGGTATAGAAATTCTGACATTTGTGTGTGTGTGTGTGTGTGTGTGTGTGTGTGTGTGTGTGTGTGTGTGTGTATGTATGCGTATATTATTGGGGAATTATGTGTATATGTCTATCAATTAACCATATATATGATATCTTGATAGCCTATAAAAATGGCATTAAATTTCATTTTAATTTATTTTACTAAAGGGTTATCAAAATTTAGTTACTACTGCTGAAAATTTAATTTTAATTTCAAACCAGAAATGTCAAACTGCGAATGGGATTTTTTCTCATTTCATGAACTGCAAACTCACATGTCATATTGATGTGTGTTAAATTGTTTGCAGTTTCTTAGAGGATTTAAATGAAAATATTTGCTTATGCAGAATGATTTTTAAAAAATTACTAACAAGTGCAGTAGACAGCAAATTATCAACAAAAGTATAATTTCACTTTCCATTATTTTAACTCAAAATATTATCTTCTCTCTAATTATACTCTTTAAAGATGTCATCTCACGACACACATGTCTATTTATCTAACTCTCCTTCAAGGCTAAAAGACCTAAGTGAAGTTTTTACCGTCACAAGTTAAAAACTGAAGCATATCACTTTCCTAGAATTAGACAGTATTTTTACACAGCCATTAAATCATACCACGTGACTAGGTTGTTAAACTTCATCTGTCATATGAACTTATCTCATACCACAAATTAAAATAAAATATAATTTTATAAATTTACCTGATTAATCATATTTTTCATTTTATGAAATACTCTTAAATGTACAAAACATATTAAAAATATGAATCCATAAAATATGTATATTTGATACTTTAATTTGTGATAATATGGGTTTTAAAATACTTTAATCTTAAATTTATCTTTGATTTGAACAAATATTCAGTTTTTTATTTTATATTTATTTATTTATTTTTGAGAGATGGAGTCTCACTCTGTCACCCGAGCTCAAGTGCAGTGTTTCAATCTCGGCTCACTGCAAACTCTGCCGCCTGGGTTCAAGCGATTCTACTGCCTCGGCCTCCCAAGTAGCTGGGATTACAGGTGGACATTCCCATGCCTGGCTAAAATAATATTCAGTATGATTTTATATGTATACACACAAACACACCAGCATTCCCACACATTAGAATATTGTTATAGTTATTTTATATTATTTCAAATAACATCTTATTGAACAGAAAAAGAAATTTTGATTCAGGATTAATTATGTTAAAAATCCTAATCATAGTAGTACTCCAAACTGTCCTAAATAGACAGTAAGTCTCAGTTAAATCTGATGCAGCTGTTATTTATGAAATTCATGTCAATGTTAATGATTCAGCCAGTCTAAATATAGTATTGGAAATGCCTACTATATACCAGGAGCAATTACTGGATTATAGCAATGAATCAAAAAAGATGGTCTTTGCCCTCACAGAATTGCAATCAAATATAATGATCCAAACATTCCCTATTCTGAGATAAAATTGCAATCTAATATAGTGATCTAAATATTTCCTATTCTGAGATAAAAGGTTTTGATAGTTGTTTGCAGAAAAATATTAGCTGCAGGCTTGCATATTTACCTTCCATCTGTCTTTTCCCTAGAGCATGGCTTCATATTTACAGGCTTACAAAATTCTCTGTTTTTAGAGGAAATTCTTGTTTTTTAATCACTTTGTTAACATAAAAACAATTATATAATGTACTCATGTAAGATTTACAGAAGTCATTTCTTGTACCTGTTGTTAAAATATTAGTACCATATCTGAACAACTGTATCACAGAATAAAGAGGGCACATCTGTGTGTAGTCTTAATTTTAATTAATAGTTAATAACTGAAAAATACAAATGTAAGTTAAAGATGATCTCTGAATCTTTCTAAAGAAAGCATATATATAACCGTTAAGAACATTTACAGTTTCCTATTCGTGTTTTATTTGCCAACAATAATAAAGACTTTATACAAAATTGTGATTTTTAATCAGAGAAATATGTAAGGTTAGCAATTTAGAATTATGTGAAAGGATAATAATCTCTTAATTTTAAATTACTGTTATTTTAGTCAACTCAAAATCAATCATGAATATTAGCTAATTACCTCTCCTGAAAGATAAAAAACAGGAGTAGCATACAGTTTCCTAAAAAAAAAAAAACAGCATGAACAAGTATGAAGAAAAATTACATTTTGTAAGATTCAGATGGAATTTTGAAATTGGCTGAAATAAAATTGCAATAATTGCTTTTCTCCTGATATTCATAATAGATTTCAAAAAAAAACAAATAGTTTTAACTGAAAGAAATCTATTCATTGTGGAACATTATTTCAAATACATCAAGGTTCGAGGCATCAAAAGAATATTCAAATAATATAAACAAAACATTTACTTTCATATTTGCTATGCAAAACAGAATGGAAATTGTGGTAGAGGTATCAATTGATCGTCAGTAATAGAAAAACAGAAAGAAAACCTTTGTTATAATAGTGTTCCATAAAACTTACTAATTGAAAATAAATTTTAGATTGTTTCTAAGATTTAGTATAGAGCCTGAAGGGTAGCATGAAAATTAATCATTACTGTTTTTAAGTCATCTATAATATGTAGTCTGACTACTGTCAATAAGATCCCTCATATCTCTAAATAAGCCCTTTTAAAGATATTGAATAAACTTCGTAGAGAATATTAATGGGATGTTACCTGCTATTTTCTTGCAAATAATGCTCACACCTTGCCTGTCCCAAAGTATTAAGATGAAACCAAGCACATTAATCAATTTTCACAAAGATATAAGCAACAAAGATCATTTTATCAAGCAAAGTAAATAGAGTTGAAAGGATTTCTCTGAAATATGAAGCTGCTATTATTGAATCTTCCCTCTTTATTAATGATTTTTTAAGAGAATGTAATATAACAAAAATCACTTATTAATTTTGATGGTACCACACTATGAAATTTTCTGACACTAAGTATTACTTTACAATTGAAAACCATCATGTTCATACTGACCTTTTGAATGACTGCAATAATCCTCTACTATGTGTTAAATAAGGCAGTGATAACCTTGAGCCAAACTGAATGACTTAATGCATTTTCTGAGTAAAACATATTTTTAAAGATTAAAGTTACCTGTGATTGTGAACAAACATACATATACACAGTTCTAAATTTGAATTTTTAATTATGCAAAGCTAGGACATCGAAGGATGATCAGAAGAATTATTCTTTGTAAATTATATGTTGCTAGATCAGATCACCATCAACTGATAGCTTGGAAAATCAATAAAAAAGTCAACATTTTTGACTAGTCTACATATATTTAATCAACACCCATCTTCTCTATTTTAACTACATTTGCTCTTACCTATCTTCTTAAGCCATTTCTTGCCATTTCTTAAACTTATGAGTCATATTCATCTTCAGAGTCTTTGAATTTATTCCTCTGTCTATAATGTAAATTCCCTGGGTGAATGCATGGCTCACATCATCAGTCTTAACTTTATACAGTTTTGTTCAATTGTAATTTCTGCAAAGAAATAAATCCTCTACCTGAAATAGCATCACTGCCTCCTCAGTTGTTCATCATTCCTTGGTTTCTTGCTCTGTTTATTTTTTTCTCCCTATAGTTACCTGTCTTTACCTCCATGTGGAAAGTGGTTTTGCCTGTTTTCTTCTCTGATGCATCAACCCTGCTACAACAGATTCTCACACCAATATAGAGTGTCAATAATCATACCTTGAAGAAATAACTAAGTAAATGATGAATGAAATGATTGATTGAATGATCAACAAAATTCTGTATTGGGCATGTGTTCAAGATTATTTGTAATAGGGAATGAGAGAATTGCAAGCAGGTGGTCTTCACTTATATTCTATTTCAGCTGCTTTGTTCTAAAAATGAAGACAAATTTGGGAGAATAATTTTACTTCTATACTTTGACAAGGAGCTATCGCTTTCTTACTCAAAACCAACTTAAGGAGCAACCGTCTCAACTACACTCAAGGCTCACAATTCAAAGCACTGCTCTGTAAAATTGTAAATTTTCAAAAGCATACTTACAAATAACAGTAACAGCAATATCCTAGTTTCCAAAGTGTCCAGAGGTACATGAAAAGAGCTTAGGGCTAATAAAGTCAGCAGTTTTGGACTGAGAACCAAGGATTCTGTATGACAAAATGGAGAATCCATAAAGCAAAAACATGAATCAATAGTAAAAAAAAAAATACTGATTCTTGTCATCAATGGAAAGTTGCTTTGGTAGATTTTTTAAAAAGCACTCAATATATTAGTATATATCTACATTCTGTTGAATAAGTCCATTTGAATGTAACCAAAATTAGTGTACTCTAACAGTGCATAGGTAAATTTGCAAAAACTTTTATTTAGTATACTTAAGAGATTCATCTCTATTTGTACTGAAAAATAAGAATATATTCTTTGCTTAAACTACACTACCTGATATAAATATAAAATAAATGCTAGTTTTAGTACATATGTCAGAATTGTAGAAAGTAGTCAGAGATGAAAGGATATCAAGTATTTTCACATTCATTAAAACACATTACATTCTTACATTTAGTTGAATTACATAAGCAATTCAATCTAGGAACACTTGGTATTTGAATATTTGTTTTGAAAACTGCTGTAGGAAGCATTTTAAGTTCAAACAATGTTTTGAGATAGTTTTTGAATTACTATTTTTATCTAGTAATTGCTAAGAACTTTTGTACTGTTGATTACACCACTCTATTCAAAAGCGAAGTTAGTAATAAGATTTTCAGTGTCTTAACAGGGAAAAAACTCACAGCTCAATTGCCCCAGCAACACAAACCGGTAGTCTAAGAGTAAATATTTGATCATGAGGAAAGGAAGAAGTGAAAGAACTGTTTAAGGTAAAAGGAAATTTAGAGAAGAAAGACCTTAAAGACTTGGAATGGTAGAATCTAAGACCTCAAGAGAGTCCATGTAAGGAAGAGTGGATGGAGAAATAGACCTAGGAAAGTGCTATACAAAGAAAACCTTCATGAGCTTTATTTTAAAGCCAGAAGTTGAACTTTGGTGCTTCCACCACTCTGACATTGATAAATTTCCACAAGGAACTCACTCCCCAAATAACTTCAAAAAATTATACAATCTAAATGTAAACTTCTTCATTGAGTCCATTATGGCATCCTTGGTTGATGTTATTTTCAAATTATGGAGATAACTCAGAATTACCTTTTGTTTCCCAAATTTACTAAGAGTGTGCAATATATTTTAAACTTTAAATTCATGAAGCTCTCTTAGGATGGATCTTCTAATCTCTCCCATAGCTATATCCTTTGGCCTCTGAATCTGTCCATTTCTGTACAATCACAGTGGTGTGTTCTAAACATGACTTAAAATCATTTTCTCCTTCTCTTTAACGTAGCAGTGCCTGTACACTGTGCAGATTCTCAGAATTAGTTTGAATGAGTGGTTCCAAAGTCTGTTTAATGTCAATCTATAGGTTCTATAAAGCAGCCAAGGATTCTGATGTGGCTGGCACTTAGTGGCAGGTCTTTAAATAGTCCTGGAGTAACAGCCCCGGCCACCCTCCCTCCCTTTCTTCCTTCCTTGAGACATCTTACTCTGCCGCCTAGGTTTCAGTGCAGTGGAAGGATCTCAAATCTCTACAACTTCCCCTTCCCCCCACCTCCTAGGTTTGAGCGATTCTCATGCCTCAGTCTCCCAAGTAGCTGGAACTATCAGTGTGTGCCATCACGCCCAGCCAATTTTTGTATTTCTAGAAGAAACAAAGTCTTGCCATGTTGGCCAGGCTGGTCTTGAACTCCTGAGTTCAAGTAAACCAGCCGCCTCAGCCTCCCAAAGGGCTGGGACTACAGGCATCAGCCATCCAACACGGCCAAAAATAACAGTGTGATTGGGAAGTTTAGATTGCCTAAAGAAAAATTTAAAAACATTCGCATGGATAGTTTCCTTTAGATTTTTAAGACAAGAATGATTAAAATACTGCATTATAATATCTGGAAGAGGTTTATTTTTGATCACGATCTATTTAGAAATTTAATGCAAAAGAGAAATGCAAAACATTTATTCTCTAGATCAGTATTTATACTTCTTGTGATGACACATAAATAACTCTGGCAGCTTTCTGTGTAGTTGGCAGTTTCTACAAAATATGCCAAGTAAGGAGCACAACATTACTACACTATATTATGTCATTTTCTTCTAAAACACAAATATTGAATTTTCACCCCATGCTACTGTACAGCAATGCTATGGCAACATCTTTCTAGAGTTCCTAAGCTCCTTTGAAAAGTAGGATCTAATCAGCACAAAAGGAAATAAACTATCATCATTGCTGTTGCTATAATTACCTAGTTGGCAAAATAAACTCTATACAGAATCACACATTAAAACTAATTTGCTTAGGAAAACCAAATGTTTTATTTCAGCTCAGCTCGTATTTTCAAGTGAAATGGTTAACAACCAGATAATAAACTGTTGATACACCTTGTATTATGTTCACTGACTTTTTATTTCTGGTTAAAAAGGTTAACTGTTTTCACTGTGGAGCATTTACAAAATATTGTTTTGTTTAAAAATAGTTAATGTAAGTAAATTATAATTCAGCATTTTAAGACAGAATCCTTTCTGTGTATATTTTACTTTATAGAATTTTGATATTTTTTCTCTACTGTAGACACATTTGGAATTTAATTCCAACCTACATAAATGCCATCATAATGATTCTAACTCCACATGATTTTATTATCAATAAGGATAGATTTTAAAAACATAATCCAAATATTCACATTTTTGGGATTACTTAATGTGGCAAAAATTTTATTGATGCTTAAATTTGTTTAAACGAGGCCAGCAATACTGTATATGTTTTTGAGTGATTCCAAAAATGGTGTAGGAATATACACCTGTGTCATTTCTTTAAATAAGTAAAAGGAGCATCTATAATGCAGCACAATAAATCATGAAAAAGTAAACTGATGCAGGAATTTACTCTACATGTTTTCAAAGTACATGTAGATATGCAGACTGAATTACAAGAAAAAGTCACTTTCTCTTAAGACAATTGACATAATTATTTTGTAAAAAATATAAAACTGAAGAACACACTTTAGAATAAATATTAAGTCCAAGCTTAATGGAAGAGTCTATCATGTAATTAGCAGACAAAATGAGTCACAGACCCCATTTACATAGTTAGAAACAGAAATAGAGTTCCAAGAGATAACCATTTTACTCCTACACAGTTGAGGAGAAAACACTTTAAATATTCCTACATTAAAGTTTAGAGAGTCAAGGTAGCTGATGTAGAACAAAAGCACTAACGTTAAGGAAAAAAAGTTTTTCCAAGGAAGAACTTGATATGAATTAGACATTAATTCTTAATTACTTCTGTCAGTACAAGTGAAAATTCAGACTTCTTTCTCTGCTCTTGGCCTTATTTCCTGTTCTCGCTTTCTAAGCACATTCAATTTTCCTGTTAAGCAGTCACAATCACCATGTCTAACCTACCATGGATCTAGATACTTACCAGATCCTGGTCAATAGAAGTTAGCAATGTAAGGCTTATTTGGTGATTCACTTCTTTGGAGAAATGCATTGTGTTTCTGTTAGATGACTATAAACATGATAGTGAACTTGCAGCCCATGTCTAGATGCATTCTTGAGCTCACTCTGAATCAAATAATTTCTTCCAAATCAAAACTAAATATTTCTATTCATCAAGTGAGGCTCTTATATTCCAAGTAAAACATAAATTTTCAGAGAATCACATAATTTAAACCCATTCTAGAAGGGAATTATTCACGGATTTAGGCTGAAACTTTCATTTTAATACCTCTACTCATAGTAGTTTGATAATTAAAATCTGAAGGAAATCCTCTTAGATAAGACATTTATAAAATAAAAAAGTCACTCACCATTCCGACTCTCTTCATCAATAGCAACTATGGTAGCTGGTGGTCCTCCCCTAGCTAGTTTGCAGTCTAAAGAGAGAAAATAACCAAACATAAGAATTGACTGCAGGGGAATGCACATTGAGAAAAAAATCATTGAGATGTGTATTAATATTTAAAAAGGAAAATCTTGCCACCTAATATACATCATTATGCATACATTTAACATTATACTGATTAAAAATGTTTTATAATAACCACATAGATTCCTTACTACATCAAAGTACAGTCACTTTGCACATCACAAAACTACTCAAATCTTACTGAGAAAACACCAGCAAAGACCACTGGAGAGCAGAAGTCTTTCAGGACAGAGATAATCGAATGGAAATTTAACCCAAAGAAATAACATAAAGGGATGATTAACAAGGATAAATTGTAATTAAAGCATCACAACAGCAACAAACATAATTGGACTTTAATTGTGATAAAGGGTCTAATTAGAGAGAGTGAATACAATTTTAATAATGTTCTAAAGAGAATAAAACAAAGACAGACAAGCAATGCTCATGAGGTTGTATGGGGTTTTAATTTTTGTCATCTTACCCTCATATTGCCAGTCTGGAGTCAAAAGTATAGAGTCATCAATGGAAGCAGATCAGAAAAATGGAAGAAAGAAGGGAAGAAAGAATATATGTATATATTTAGTGAGAGATTTAAAGATATAAGAAGCAGCATACAATAACATTATCTAATGATGTGCAGAAATAGAATATATAAAATCTGTATCAGATTTTGTACTTCTAATACATATTAATGCATTCACTGGATAATATACATCATTAGCATTTTAAAATCATTATAAAAAGACTTGAAAATAACAAAGTAAATTGATATCTTTCTTACAAAAAGATAAATATGAATTGCTTATGAACAGTCTTATCTGTATGCTGAAAAAAACTTTAAGAATAGTGCCTGTCAATCAGCAGTGATGATTAATTTGTTATTTCAAACACTGCTAATATCCTGCCAGGTATCACATGGTCATGAACATAAAAATAGTATCATGAGCTATAATATCCATGACAAATGAAATGTGAAAGCTTTGCCTGTAGGATGCCCAATGTCCATCTCGATACATAGAGCATTCTCCTAGGAACTGAGACTGAGAAGGCCTTGTCATGCAGTTTGCAGTTATTCATACATGACACACTCCTGTACAGCAGTGCAAAGTAATTTTGCTTAAAGTTATCAAAATTCATGTGTTATCTGGGAAATGATTTTAAGGTGTATGTACTTATTAAAATTCTGCCATTTATTCTCCACATATACATGAACAATTAGGCCTTTGGTAAGCATGTTCTGTATTATAAGGTGTGTACTCTCTCATATGAAGCAAAGAAGCTGGCAGATATATAAACTTTCTCTCTTTATATTTGTCAATATTCAAAGAGTTCCAACTCATAACATTTTTCGATCTAAAATATCTCATATTCACTATGGCTCTTCCTCTCCTTATCCTACCTCCTGCAGAGCTCAGCCCCACACTATTTGTCATCTCTGGTCTTGATTTAGTTTCTTCGCTGATTTCCCAAAAGTCTTGTTCTCACCCTGCGTTCATCTATTCCTTTCATGACAATGATTTTCATGTACTCAAATCAAAAGTAAAATAACAGCACCCTCTGAACAAAAACCTCACATGTTTCTTTTGGGGAAAAGGACAAAAAAAATCGGAAGAACAAAGTTTCTTCACATGGTTTCAATATCCTTTATTGAGAATTGAGCAACCTGTCCTTCAATTACATGAATCCCCTTACTGTTGCTGGAATGCACCTTGTATTTTTAGGAAAATTTTGTTATCAAATTCATCGTTGCCTTGATTTTTGTCTAGCAAATATCTGCTTCTTTTTGTAGTAGAATTAGATATTTCACATAGTTGTACCTGGTGCAAATTAATTTTGATTAAAACCTTCCAAATTTTTGTGTTACTTGGAAAATAATTTCAACATTTCTTTAATTTTTATAAAATTCTGCCAATTATTATGCACATAGAAGTGAATAATTAGGCTTTAGAAAGCACTGTTCTGTAAGATATGTACTCTCATATGTACACACACACACACACACACACACACACACACACACACTCATGTCACTGTGTGCCAATTCCATAATATCTACTGAGAATTGATAATAAGTATATATTTTAGTGTGACTATTGGTAGAGGAATAATCAATATCAATATTTAATCGACATTTAATTCTGTTTAAATCAATATTTAAGCAGAAAACAGAAAAATAAAAGAAGGAGGAATTTGGATATAAATATTTTAAAACCCTTTTCCAGTTTGTTACTATTAACTTCAAGGATAGGCTTTATGCATCTAAACCAAATAATATCTTCATATTCCAGCCTTTCCTGACTCTACCTTTCCCATTCTCAAAGTTAATTCTCCAGTAATACCAAACCAAATTTCTGTTTGTTGCATCAACTGCTAAAATATACTTTCCACTCTTCTTCCTCTGGTTAATTTTATTCCTCTTTCAAGAATCTGCCTAGACATCACCTCTTCTTGAAAATCTTTCCCTTTGTCATTCTAGATTAAATGCTCATCATCTGTATTCCTGCAGTACACACTGTATCCCATTGGACTAACTGCCTCATTGGCAAAATACTAACGTGTCTTTCTCTTTCACAAGAGCGCCTTCAGACCAAACCTGCATCATACTCATCTTGGTAACCTCAGAATCGGATACTTGTTCTGTAAGAACTTTGACTTTTTCTAAACTGTAGTCTGCCAAGCTACAAACTTCCATTAAAACCACTCTGTAAGAGCTGCTTAGAAGTCTCTGTCCTCATTAACCCCTCAATAGCAGAAACAGCCCAGAAGAAGCTGCTTAACTACATTTCCTCATACTAGAGAACCCTTAGATAACTCCCACTAAGCTTTATTCTTCTACTAGATTCCAAATCCTCCCCAATAAAACATTTTTTAATGTAATACAGATACTTCTGGATAAATACAAAAATAATGTAAACTCTTTATATATATATATATATACACACACACACATATATATATACATGTATGTATATATATATACCTAAAGTACAATATATATATATACACACACACACATATATATGTATAAACTCTTTATATATATATACACACACATATACATATATATATACACATATATATATATATATATATATACACACATATATATATATATATATATACCTAAAGTACAATATATGTGTATATATACACACACAGATATATATGTGTGTGTATATATACACATATATTGCACTTTAGGTTCTGGGTTACATGTGCAGACCATGCAGGATTGTTGCATAGGTACATACATGGCAATGTGGTTTGCTGCCTCCATCCCGCTGTCACCTATATCTGGCATTTCTCTCCATGTTGTCTCTCCCCAGCCTCCCTACTACCTGCTGTCCCTCCCCTATTTCCCCCTACAGACCCCAGTGTGTGATGCTCCCCTCCCTGTGTCCATGTGTTCTCATTGTTCAACACCCACCTGTGAGTGAGAACATGTGGTGCTTGATTTTGTGTTCTTGTGTCAGTTTGCTGAGAATGATGGTTTCTAGGTTCATCCATGTCCCTACAAAGGACACAAACTCATCGTTTTTTATGGCTGCATAGTATTCCATGGTGTATATGTGCCACATTTTCCCTGTCCAGTCTATCACCAATGGGCATTTGGGTTGGTTTCAAGTCTTTGCTATTGTTAACAGTGCTGCAATTAACATACATGTGCATGTGTCTTTATAACAGAACAATTTATAATCCTTTGGATATACACCCCGTAAAGGGATTGCTGGGTCAAATGGAATTTCTTTTTCTAGGTCCTTGATGAATCACCACACTGTCTTCCACAATGGTTTAACTAATTTACACTCCCACCAAGCGTAAAAGTCTTCCCATTTCTCCACATCATCTCCAGCATCTGTTGTCTCCTGATTTTTTTAATGATGGCCATTCTAACTGACATGAGATGGTATCTCAATGCGGTTTTAAACACAAAATTAGAAGAGGTTAGCCAGACACATAATAATCTACTAATAACAATGTTCATAACAAAGTGTTTTAAAATGATGTATTCATGAAAGTATAATTAATTAGTTTTGAAATGCACAAAAGCATTTTTAATAAGAACAAGTATATTTAGAATTGTCTTGAAAAGAAAGTAATTTGGGATGAAAAAGCCAAGGATATATTATGTATGCAAAATATCCAAATGTAAATCAAAGAGAAGGCTAGAAAGCAATTTGGAGGATGGAGAGATTTTACTCTATGGTCTGTGGATCATCTGTCTGCCACAGGAAAGTCAGGTTACCTGCTGATACCTGTACCTTGGAAATGGACCTCCTTAATCTATTCAATTTCACC
>PVKP010005055.1:0-92544 GCA_004027715.1 Plecturocebus donacophilus | reverse complement strand
TTCCTTCCTTCCTTCCTTCCTTCCTTCCTTTGATCCTTCCTTTCCTCCCTCCTTCCTTCCCTTCCTCCTTTCCTTCCTTCCCCTTCCTTTCTTCCTTTCTCCCTTCATCCCACTCCTTTCTCCTTCCTCCCTCCCTCCCTGCCTCCCTTCCTTCCTCCCTTCCTTCCTTCCTTTTTCCTCCCTCCCCTTTCTTCCCTCTCCTCTCTTCCTTCCCCCACCTTCTCTCTGTTTCTCCCCTAAACTGCCAAGCTTTGTATCACATCTGAGCATTTAGTGTTGCTCTGATACAATCTAAATCTGAACTTTCATTCAATTTTAATAGTTGGATTAATGCTACCAAATAGTGCCTGCAGGCAAAAGGGAGTAGTGTTCTTATTTCCCTAAACTATAGCTTTGCTATATAGCACTTCATGTATATTAGAAAAGGGTGCCCCATCTAGACAGACACAATCAGACCACCTGATCTATGCATAATTTAGAGAATGAGAGACACCTTTGATGATGGGTCATCCTTTCTCTGGTGGATAGACTTGGGATTCGGAGTGGTGAGCAAGCCTGGGGTAAATATCACCTCCACTCTGGCCCCTGTTGGTGCACAAAGTGTGCAAACCATACCTGGAGACCCTAGGCACCCAGAAGAAAAAATTCATATTTACCAAAGAGGTAGCCATAAATATGTATGTCTCTTTGGTGGGAGATGGAGGATTAAACGCAGAAAATAAAGGAAGCAGTGTTGATACTAGGATCTATTAAAACATATGCTAGTATCTATTCTTATACCAATGTTTCATTGAAACAAATTGAAAATGAGTCCCCAGGATGAGCTGCTGGGTGTTGGGTGTTTGAAACATCAATGGAAAGAAAAGGAAAGTTCCTGGAGCGTTCACTAGGGCCCTGGGGGATCGGATCAGAGTGAAGATGTTCTACTTGCAGTGGGATTTGTTGTTGTTGTTGTTTTGGGTTGGAGGGGGCACTTCAAGTAGCATTAATGGAAAATAATACTAGGGAAAGTACAACAGCTTCATCTAGCAGAGGGTAAACCGCCATGAGTTAACTGAGATTTTTCTGGTAGAAGTAATTTCTGTTTCAGAGTCTCACATCTTTTGCCTCAAATTAGGTCTCAGATTAAAATTCTGTTACTTCTTGCGGTGGTGAGTTTTTGGGATTTCTTCTCTTCTCGGCCAGTGATGCCTAAGAGTTATCAGTCAGAATCTGCCTTGAAGTTGATCTCACATCCTTATTTATTTGGCTACAATATGAAGCAAAGTATGTAAAATGCATAATATTGCAGAGCTAGAAAAATGTTTTACTTCTTCAAGCAAAAAACAACAAAAACCATTTTTCCAACTTTCTAAACATGCATACATGTTTATTATATTTTAACAGATATTTAAGGGCTAGGAGTTTTTCTTTTTTTTTTTTGAGGAGGGTGCAGAGGGGCATTATCTGTATTTTTTGAGTTTCTTAATTTGGGCTTTTACTAAAAAATGGCATCCACTTTGACTCTTATTCATATTAGTAGATGCCAAGAACTAACTCCTAGAGAATTGTGGACTAAATGCATTAGAGCTTCTCATAAAGCAGCACATCCAAATCCCAAGCAACAGATGTTCATTAAAAACCAGTATTTGAAAAGCCATTTGAAGAAACCAAAAGTGCTGCTTTAATGTGTCAAGTGGAATGATGACATTGGTGTCCTTAAAAACGAAAAATATTTTAAATGCTTTCAAATAAAAACAATAACAAGGCAAAAGTTGCTTATTCTTATATAATAGCCATGTTTCAAGAATTTACTGCTATTATACCTTCATTGTCACTAATTCACTGACTATTGTCGCTAATGTAACACCGTAGGTCACAGGTTCTCAGCAGATCATACCCTTGAGTATCTTAACCACACCACTTTTTGAAACTCAACGTTTGATTTTACAGATGTCACTTATAACAAGAGAAATTCCAGTCCTGTGTCATCCCTTTCTGTATCTTTCTGTTGGGAGGAATGATGATTAAAACGTGATTCTTTCTAATACCTTCTGCATCCCGGGCAAGCTCCTTAATGAATTCTCCCAGGGACTTTGCTCTGGCGTTGGTCCTCTCAGCATCCTGTCCGGTCTGCTCGCCATCTGCTGTCACTTTGGTAGCCTAATGATCCAAATTCGGGAAAAGCATAATTAATAGAGATGATGAAGCTACAGCTAGATAAGCTCCCACTGGCTGCATTTTCTTTCAAATATTACTTTGAGCCAAAGGCAATCGATGAATTATTGATCAGGTGTACTGGAAATGATGACCTATGCTCAAGTATACAATTAAACTTTATTACTTCTTCCATTAAATGGAAATCAGAGAGCTGTATTTGGTCTTTTTAAAAACGCTTGTTATATGCTACAGCACAGAAGAAACGATAAAGCACAATTATTTTTGAAATATCTTTAAGGTATGGTTGCCAAAAGTCTTTAACGTAATCTTCAGCCTCCACATGTTGCAGTTTTGTCCATATTTTATTTACTGAAAAAGTGTGTGGAGTGCAGCAACAATCTCTTGAGAGATGAACAGGCCATCTGCCTCAATAAGCTTGATCCTATAGATTTGTTTTAGATCAATACGTTAATTAAAGAAACAAAGAGGAGGAAATGCTTAGCTACTCAGTAGTAAATGCCTGTTTTATAACACATCAAAGATGCCAATAAAACGTTAAGGGAGAATAAATGCTAACTTTTTCCATATGATAGCGCCAGAAATATGGTTGTTAATCACAGAATCATGCAACATTGTCAGCAAAGTAAAACAGAACCCCAAATCAGCCCCACCTCCCAAAGAGTATCCTCACACGTATTCACCTCTATTCACATTTAAAATATCATTTGACACACTGAAATGCATTCAATGTGTTCATGGTTGAAATATACCATATTTAGTCAAGCAAAAATGATGTGTATATAAAATTGTTACTTAAAAAAAAATACAAGGTTTAGAGTACCCTGAGAGGTTTACACTTCATTTTTCTATGTGCATGCATATGCTAATATATAAGCCTTCTTCTCTTTTACTAAAATGACATGGATAGTCTAACAACAGATAATGAATTAGAGAATCACGAACTGTCTCAATATAATTCTGAGTAAGGTCCAACTTGGCAGCATATTAATACTCTACAATCTTGTACTAGAGTGCTTGCATACTAGGCACGGCCAGAGAATTAATTTTTAAAATATACATAAGTGGATTTTAAATAGAACTAAATGTCTGGCCAGCACAGAACATGGTAAGAGATGCTAGAGGAATTGTACCGCATTTTGTGATTCCTCAAGGGCAGCATGAGCTTTAATTTATGAAAGTTTTCAAGGATTTACATAAAAGGAAGAATATAAAGTCCAATTATTGTCATCTAATTTCTCAACCTGCAAGTCTTAACATCACAGATAAAAGGATGAAAGAGTAAGAATCCATTGGAAAATTCAAAAATTTTTCTGTATAACTTGCAGTACATATACATAATAATTTGGAGAGTATTAACAAATGTATTATAATGCTCTGGGTTTATTTTTCTAAATATTAATGGAATTATTTTTACTTTTAGATTGAAAATTTTTTTGGAATAAACTGTGCATGCAATCCCTAGGTTATTCAAATCCTTGCTTTCATAGTGAGTGTTACAATTATGTTCCATTAATTTCCTTAAACTTGTTTTCCTGCACATGTTTGCATTCAAAGTTCTGATGGGTCAAATAACTTTTTACACACGGACACATATAGATACACACATTCACATACACACATACATACTCATACATAATTTTTTAAATGTTACTTTTGAATCACCAGCTAAGGTCAACTGCTTAAGATGTTGGTAGTTGGCCGGGTGCAGTAGCTCACACCTGTAATTGCTGCACTTTGGGAGGCTGAGGCAGGCAGATCTTTGAGGTCAGGAGATTGAGACCATCCGGGCCAACATGGTGAAACCCCGTCTCTACTAAAATACAAAGAATTAGCCGGGTGTGGTGGGGCATGCCTGTAATCCCAGCTACTTAGGAGGCTGAGGCAAGGGAATTGCTTGAACCCAGGAGGCAGAGGTTGCAGTAGCCAAGATCGCAACACTGCACTCCAGCCTGGCCACAGAGCAAGACTTTGTCTCAAAAAAAAAAAAAAAAAAAGATGTTGCAGTCTAAACTGCTTTGGATATTTTTCTAGTCTAGACTTGACTGCACCCTGTGATACCACTCCTACTTTCACGTATTACTGAACACCATAACCATAATAAGGGACTCGATCTACATTAAGTCATCTTCCAATAGCTTACCTTAAGAATTAATGTATCAATACCACTAGCATCTTTTACAGTACAGAAGATGCACATTGTAATTTCAACTTAAAATATATTCTTTTGCTTCATCAATATATTTTCTGTATTACCAAAAGATCACCATTTTGCACCAAATGGGCCGATTCTTATTAAAAACTCAAAGTGTCTAAATTTTCAAAAGTAAGTGTGTATCATACACTGTCCCTTTTAAATTCTGGATGATCAAGATCATATTCATTGTCTTGACTTCCTCTTGCTTATAATCTGTTGTATAGGTTATTTCATGTATGTGGTAATGTGCAAAAGTCATCATTCACATGCATTTTATTCTTAGTGTTGATTATATGAGTACTTCAATACTAAGATGTCAAGAATCCTACAAGCTCCATGATAAGAAAGAAGTTCAAAAATTAGCACTAAGACCTCATGCAACCAAACTCCCTGGCATAGTTTTAGTATACTGAATATGCAAAACTCATCCCTTCTTAGCGCCTTCTTGCATCCAGTTCTGTTTACCTAAAAGAGCTTCTCCTCAATACTTTTAAAGACTGGGTCCTTGTCACCCATCAGCTTTCCGTTAAAGGGCTACTTAGTGTGGCCATTCCCAGGATGCTGTGTAGGTTTCCACATTCCCTGCAGCAGAACGTTTTTAGGGGGTGGGAACTCAGTCTGTTTTGTTCATCGTATTATATCCCGCTCCTACTATGATGCCTAATTTATAGCGAATATTCCCTAATGTTGTTATACACAGGAATAAACAACAATTTTCCTAACCAATATTGCCAACTTTATTACCATTCTACTTGCCTACTTTCTTTTGGATCATTCTCAAAAAAAGATTTTGTTTTCATCTTACTGCTTCTTAACTCCTCTCTACTTATCCAAAATAAATCCAGCTTTCAAGATTCACTTCCAACTCCATCTTCTCAATGAAGCCCTCCTTGCCTATTCTAGCACACCCACTCTTTTAGATTTTCAAACAATTATTATTACCACTATTCACAACTCTAATGGGAGGTGACTTTGCTGGGTGCTTGGCCATATCTATCTAATATGTATTAGACAGATAGATGAGAGGGGGCTAGGGCTCTGTTTTACTCTTGTTATCCTTCATAGTGCCAGGCACAGTGTCTGGCAAATTGTTGTGGGTCAAAGATGTTGGGTGATTGGCTGATACAATGATAATCAAACCAATAAACCCTTGGAAGTTCTAAAGCCTATTGGAGGATTTACAATAGCACTTAAACTGATCATATGCCTGGTGCTATGCTTGTCAGTAAATGTGGTTGGCTGGGCAGTTTTCTGGGCATTTTTTAGAAGCTCAGAGGAAGCTGGTGCTCAAGAGCTACAGGTGAATGCTTGGGAGAAGAGCTAAGCATGAGAATCTGCAGTCCCAACTACACTGCTTTCTAGCCATTGGCCTCACAGTAATTCAAACTGGGTCTTTGATTATACACCAAGTTCTATGCTGGTGGTGTGTGAGTGGGAGTAAGAGGCAGGAAGAGGGTAGGAAGACTCTTCAGGGCCAGCACAGTGCTTACTGAAGATGACACCTTCCTTCTGCACACAGAAGAGCTTCCTCTCTAGGCTACATCCAGAAGAAGAGAAGATGTGAGGTTCCCAGCACCAAAAGCACCAACCTAATGCGGCTTAGCACTCTAAAGGATGAGTTACACACAGTCAGGCTCAGCAGTACATCAGAATTACTTGTATTTTTTACATTTTTTTAACTTATATTTTAAGTTCAGGGGTATAAGTGCAGGATGTGCCGGTTTGTTATATAAGTAAATGTGCATCATTGGGGTTTGTTGCACAGATTATTACATCACCCAGGTATTAAGCCCAGTACCCATGAGTTATTCTCCCTGATCCTCTCCCTCTTCTCACCCTGCCCATTCTCCACCCACTGGTAGGCCCCAGTGTGCATTGTTCCCTGCTATATATCCATGCGTTCTTATCATTTAACTTCCATTTATAAGTGGGACATGCAGTATTTGATTTTCTATTTCTATGTTAGTTTGTTAAGGGTAATGCCCTCCAGCTCCATCCATGTCCCTGCTAAGGACAGAAACTCATTCTTTTTTATGGCTGCATAGTATTCCATGGTGTATATGGGCCACATTTTCTTTATCCAGTCTATCACTGTTGGGCACTTATGTTGATTTCATGTCTTTGCTATTGTGAATAGTTACACCAGATTTCTATGCATGTTTGCAAAGGCTCACAGCACTCCTGTGTGTCTCATTTATTCTTCCTGCTTTTAGAGATACATAGAAGGCATGATCCCTCTTTTTACACAGGTGAAAATGAAGGCACGAGGAGGTTAAGTGACTTATATGAACTTAAACATACAGGGAATTGGAGACAAAACACACATTTTTTGATCTCACAGAGTTACATTTTGTTTGTACCCAAAACTATTTTGCATTTGGCTAACATCCAGAAAGAGGAGTAAACTACATGAAAAACTGGAGCATTCTAGGTGAGTGGAGGACATTGCTCCAACTAATATATACTTCAAGTGTATAAGTTTTGGCTTTCAGTAAATTAACACATTTCAAAATCATATCAGAACATCATCTAGATATATTTTTAAAATCCATGAATCATTACACAGTAATTACGTTGAAGAGTCACCCTTGTCAAAACTACCCATGAGGGACTTCATAAAGAAGGCTATGATAAATGCACTATCACCTATGGGTAGCGGTGATAGATAGTGGTATCATTGTGAAAGCAAAATTCACAAAAATCAATCTCATCCAGGACAGGCTATTGATAATGTTACAAATGAATGCTAAATACTACATGAGAGGAACTATCTGTCTGATTCAGTTTGGCTCTTTCTGTGTTTTATTAAATTACCATCTCCATCTCTTTGTCATCCTTCTTCTTATTCACCATTATCTTGTCCTTTGAGTATTTGACAAATAACTTCTCATTTATCCTAATATGTCGTACAATCTTCCTTTCATTCTCTATCTTTGATTTTCTTATTTTAACATACTCTTACCTCTATTCTCCAATCTTTCTAGTGTTCCTCTGTAAATGATGCCTCACACAGTATCTTGTATCTCTCTTACCTTTGATTATCTTTTTTTTATATTGACATTCCCTCAACTAGGTTTTCTTTTCCCTGTTTCTTTTTCTTTTTTCTTTTTTAGAGTATTTATATCTAGGCAGCATGCATTACCATAAGGCACACATTAATTTACTTCTGAACAATGTAGCTGTTACTTTCCTGCTTTAGCTCAAGCAGTTCTTGCTGTGCCTCTTAAAATCTGCACATAATTTTCTTGGTTGGATATTACCAGTGTCTTTCATTTTCTGCCTTCTTTATGTTAAAACTAGAATCTAATGAAGCAAACCTAACTACTGAATAGATAACACTGCTTAGATACCATCTACCTTTGCATTTGCGGACTCATACAGTTTCCTGCTAAAATTAAATTTCAGATCAAATCATTTATATGATATTCTCAAGGGTCATCTTCCAATATTATCAGCTCCGTATGTCTAAGTGACCGTGAAGCACTCCTCAGGCAAGCTGTTAGGACCAACAACACACAAGAAAAGAGGGAGCAGCCAGCTGACCCCACGGAGTGACCATGAGCCAATTCCATGTGGAATTTCTTCCTAAATATTTCAGGTACCAATTTTAAAGGTTCTAAACCAAAAAGATATGACTTGTTTTATAATATATATATATATATATATATATATCTTTTAAAAATATAAAAGGAGAAATAAAAAAACACTGTCAGCAACTGAAATCTTTTAAAACTATCAATACAACCTTGTAAACTTACAATACTGACACTTAAATCATTTAAAAAACAGTTTCATCCTTTTGGAAATCCTTCATTTTCATTAAACTTGGTATTCAATAGGCAATAAAATATGGTATAAGTGAAGCTAAATTTTGATATTTTATATAGTTCAGTCTGTTACATAGAATTCTCCTCCTTTAGAATATAAACAGTTAAGAGATGTTTGTTTATCAATACAAACAAAATATTCGACAATTTAATTATAAATATATGCCTGATTTAATGCATTTTAAAGAATGCAAAATCAATGTTTATTTTGGGTTTTTCTACATTTCATCTTGTTCAAATGCTATTGAAATTATTCACAATTAATTAATTAAACAAATATTGACTCAATACGTATTATGTGCATATTGGTGATACTCTGATAAGAAACAAAAAGGCTTCTTGCCCATTTAGAGTCTATAGTCTGGCAGACTAGAGAGTTATTTGTCAAATGATCATGTAGATAAATTTATAATTACAAACTGAAGGAAAAAAGTGATATAAGATAAGAACAGGAGGAATCCCAGCACCCCTGTGATGGTCCAGAGGGCTTTCATGAGCTTAGATTTGAGAGGTAAATTGGAGCTAACAGAAATTAACAAAACGTAGGGAGAGGTAGTTACCTTTAAGGGAAAATAAATGTGTGGCAATGCTTTGTGGTAGGATAAGGTGGCTGGGGGACAGGATAGCTGGAGTGCAGAGGGCCAGGGGTGCAAGTGGTGGGAGATGTGGCCAGGGGAGAATTTTGGTCTTTATCCTAAGAGCCTGAGGGAAGTCAGGGGAAGAATTTGTAAGCACTTGGACCACATATTCACATTTGGAATAGCAAACATTCATTCGGGCGATGTTGCAGAGAACAGATTTGGAGAAGAATAAGAGTAAAAACAGAGAGACCAGCTAAAAACAAATATGGTAATCCCAAACTATGCAATATGAGATTGGATGAGAGTGGGGTAGCAGAGATGAACGCCATATATAGAAGCGGAAGCCCAGTGTGTGGTAATGAGTTGGAAAAGCAGGAGGATGATGAGGAAGGAAGAGTCACCAATGATTCATAGGTTTCTGGCTTGTATGCTCAGTCCATGGGGGCCCAGGTGACCAGACCATGAGTAGTGGGGAGAGATGAGAGAGAAACAGAGATTAGATCATGGTGGGAGAGCACTGCATGTCATCCTGAACAAAGTGGAAAGTCATAGTACAATTTAAGGAAGAAAACGACAAGATAGGATTTGTAATTTAGACTGTTTAATCTGCCACACAGATAATAACTGGTTAGAGTTGGATAAGGCTTACAAAGAGCCACCATAGAAGGGAACTGAATTGGATGACGGGTGAAAGAGGGAGTAGAGTGAAGAGCAACCTGCTAATTTCTCTTTGGGAGACTGGGCATATACTGGCGGAGAAAACAGAGATGGTCTAAATGGGAGAAAGTCTGGGCTTAAAGAGGAAGTGATGAGTTTAGTTTGAGACATCTAATCCTTAGTAAGGCACATAGGGCCAAAGCATGAGAATGAAGTCAGCCTTGAAATTATAGATTTATGAATTAACAGCTTATACATGGCAATTGAAGACCAAAGAAAGAGTTATAGAGTGAGAGGAAACATGGACTGAGGCCCAAGGAACACCAACTTTGAAGGGATGATAAGAGGAAGAGCCTTAGAATGAAAGGCTGGAGAATTAAGAGAAAAACAGATAGGAGAGTATGTCAAGAAAAAGGAAAGATCAAAGCTGGAAATTGCTGCAGAGATTTCAAGTAATATTAATAAAGCATCCAGTGGATTTAGTTACCAGATTGTCACTGGTTATCTCATGAAAAACAGTTTCAGTAGTGGGCTGGAAATGAAAATCCAGACAGCAGTGGAGTGAGAAATAAATATAGACTTGTCTCCAAGTCTTCAAACATTTTGGCTCTAAAAAAGGAAGGAGCTAAGGACAGTAGCTATAGAAGTACGTAGAGTCATCATCAAAAAGCGTCTTAATATTCCACACATATTGTAGGGCAGTTCAAAATATGTTTAACATGATTCTCATACTTGAGGAACTTGAGTTCCTCTGATGAGTAAAAGAAAATGGCAATAAATCAAAATGCATTGAAAGAGATATATGATTAAGTAGTGTTTTCTTACTTTATAGTTATACATAAATTAAAATATATCAAAATACATTTTAAATGTGAGTTCTTGGGAGGAATAATATCCTCTTTACCCAGGGATATTAGGGAATTAGATTTCTCCATTTTAAAAAAAATGAGCATAGGCTAGGCGCAGTAGCTCACACCTATAACCCCAGCACTTTGGGAGGCCAAGATAGGTGGATCACCTGAGGTTGGGAGTTCGAGACCAGTCTGACCAACAAGGAGAAATCCAGTCTTTACTAAAAATACAAAATTAGCCAGGCATGGTGGTGCATGCCTGTAATCCCAGCTACGCAGGAGGCTGAGGCAGGAGAATTGCTTGAACCCGGGAGGCTGAGGTTGCAGTGAGCCGAGATCGTGCCATTGCACTCCAGCCTGGGCAACAAGAGCAAAACTCTGTCTTAAAAGAAAAAAGAGTATAAAATATAAAAACTCTTAAAGAAGAGAGGGCAGCTCCTACAGCAGTCATGCAGGATCAGCCTTGTCATGTGTGGAGCAAGAGAAACTCTACTTTATTGCTAGTGGTAATGCAAACTAGCAACAACCATTTGGAAAACATTTTGGCAATTTCTTTCAAAACTCAATATACTCTTACCATACAATTCAGCAATCATGCTCCTTCATCTTCACCCAAATAGGTTGAAAACTTACATCCACAAGAAAGTCTGCACAAAGATGTTTACAGCAGCTTGATTCATACTGCCAAAATTTGGAAACAACCAGATATCCTTCAGTAGGGAATTAATAAACTGTAATATGTCTGGACAATGAAATAATATTCAGCACTACAAAGAAATGAGCTAGAAAGCCATGAAAAAATATGGAGAAACCTTAAGTGCATATACCAAGGGAAAGAAGCCAATATGAAAAAGCACCATACTGTGTGATTCTAGCTATATATTCCAAAAAAGGCAAAACTACGGATGTAGTTAAAATATGGGTGCTTGCCAGGGGTCAAGGAGGAGGGAGGTATGAGTAGGTGAAGCATAGAGGATTTTTTAGTGAGTAAAACTTTTCTATTCTGTAATATAATGGTGGACACATGTCATAATGCATTTGTCCAAACCTGTAGAATGTACAACAACAAGAGCAAACCCTTATGTAAACTATGGACTTTGGGTGATGAGGAAGTGTCAACTTAGGTTTGTCAATGATAATAAATGTACCAGTCAGGTGGGGGAAGTTGACAGCAGGGAAGGCTGTGAGGACAGGGAGAGATATGAGAACTCTCTGAACTTTACACTCAACTTTTCTTTCAACTTTCAACTGCTCAAAAAAATAAAGTCTGTTTAAAAAATGTAATGTGAGAAAATCTGCTGGAAAGATTAAAGACTGTAGGCCGAGACATAACGAAGACCTGACACTCTTAATGAAATACTTCTCGTGTCTCTAAGGTCAGATCATTAGACAATACTAAGACAATGAGGGCAACGACTGTGCAGTTTTGCTCACACCTCCATCCCCGGTGTCTATCATAATCCCTAGAACACGGAAGACCCCCGTTAAGTATTAGTTAAGTGAATGAATGGATGCATGAATGAAATGCCACTTATTACATGGAATTTTTTTCTAATTACTCTAATCAGATGAAATTGTTCTATTATTACAAATTTCTCAAGAATTTCTTCCAATTTTATTTCATATTTTATTATATATTTTCATGCAGTTGTCTAATATTGTCCTCCATACATCTAAATGCTGATGTACACACACACACACACACACCTGAAAGTTCTTTGAAGATAGATTGAGCCTCACTCATATTTTTCATCTGCCAACACTTGACTTAGGCTTTGTATGTTATAAACATTTATGTGTGCTTGTTCAATTGATTTATTCTGCCATGACCTGTTAAAAAATTCTTATTTATTAGTAGCCACATAACAAATACAAATTCTTACACATTAAATTAATATGAGATAAATGCACTCAATTTAATCTAATGTCTACATATATTTGGCAAGAAACTCCATGTTGTATCTGTACATTCTATATTGTTGCTATGAGATTGTGAAAAGGTGTTTAGTATGCTACTGTAACCTCAGGGCCGTTGTTGAGCATTATGTGCTCAGAAGCCTATCTGATTTCCCTGCGGAAATTTTCCTGAACCAACGGAAGGCTATGGAGGAAAAGTACTGGGCCACTGGGAATCCTGAGGCTGGGGCCTGCTTAAGTCCCTGGGCTTAGCGCATTGTGTGGCCATCGTTAATTCGGTTCACTGCCAGGGCCCGACGCAGCTCTTCCTTAAAACACAAAATGGACTAGATAATCTCCCGGAATCTTCTAGCTCCAATGTTCTTTACCATTTTAAGCTCTTAGATCATCAGATCAGATCCCTACTTTGCAGCCCAGTTTCTCACGTCATGCCTATTTCTGGCCACAAGATGGCGGGCTTTATGTTGATTTCTTCATTCTCTAACAGCAAAAAGTTTTTAACGCCAGTGCAGTTTTGAAAATTTAAAATTCCAATCCCTTAAAAAGCCTGATAAATGCAACATGGAGTTTACATTCTGACTTTTAAAAGTGTCTTCAGTGCTTTGGAGTCTCAAAATAGAGAAGATTTTCTCTTTTGTTTAAGACTGATCTACGCTGTATTTCTATACGAATGCAAAAACCCCACTATGAGATTAATGAGATCACAAGTATTTTCACTTGTTTTTCTTTGTCTTTACATAATTGAGGATAGTGCTTTTAGAAATCAGAACAGATAAAAACTTTACCATGGAGGCTACTGAATAAAGTTCTCAAAATACACTGTTTTTCTGGACTTTTTAGCCATTGCTCTTGGTAATTTCCAGGTATCCCAGACTTTCCTGTGGGCTACCAATTTCTATTATCTGATTTGAAGCAGAAGTAGCAAGTCCCAATACATTTGTTTTATATACCAAATTGGGAATTAAGAAGGCGACTGGCATTTCAGAACTTTGAAGTAATTTTCCTTAATTTACATAATCTATCTGTCTTCAGAAGATTCATAATTTTGCCAACTTACCCTGATCAGCAGCTCATTCATTTCGGTCACAAGCGTGTTCAGATTGCCCTCTGCCAGCTGAATAAGTCTCTCTGGGGCTTGCTGAGGTGAGAGCAAGTGCTGAAAAAAATTCCATCACGTTTTAGTAAATGGCCTTGTAGTAATCAGTGTTTAACAGAATACATTTTTCTATGTATACAGGGAACTTAGCCTTCTCACCTTCAAAGAAAAGAGAAGGAAACTATTTCAATTGGGCACTTATACATTGGGTGTCATGCCAAATATTCGGGTAAATAATAAAAATTGCAGTGATTTATTGAGAAATTACTATGTGCCAGGCTTTGTTTTGTTTTTTCATCTAATTCTCACATCTCTATGGGGGTTAAGTGTTACTCCATTTCATAAATGAGCAAACTGGCTTGAAGAGAGTTAAAAATGTGCAGGAGATCACACAGTCAGTAAGGGGTAGCGTTAAGATAAACTCCTTGTCTGGCTCGTTTAAGGCTCCCATTCCAATTAACAGAGTCACAGATAGCAGGTGAAAAAGAGAACGGCAGGCCTTGACATAGGGACCTGCTGAGGCATTAACGAACTGGCCTGCCCTCGGGGTTGCCAGGAACTGGACTGGCACTCACAGAGGGGCCGTATTTTTTCCTATGGAACATAAATAAGCTCATAGGACGCTAACATTAGACAAGGTCATTTGGAGCCAGTGATGAATGAAACAAACAAAAAAATGGGACTACCCTGTAATGTCTAAGCAGAAAACCATAGCAGGTTTTGTGCAGACCACAAAACTACCCCAACCCCCCCATTTTCTGGCTACTGTGAGTGACCACTGCCTCCTTATACTCATAGCTTTATCCTCCCTCTGTTCTTCCCTCTCTCTAGATAGAATTCACAGAATACTCACAGAATTACTCCCACTTCCAAATAGCACCCAGTTGAGTGCTACCTGAAATTACCTAGCACAACCTCAAATACTAGAAGTTATTCCTGACACTTTCTTACTGAGACAGCCCACAATTCCCCATGGTGTTCAGTGTCCCTTGTTGCAAGAAGTTATTAATTCCCACTTTGTTCCAACACATGTGCGTCCTTGATGGTCTTTGACTGGAACCTGGGGAGCACTGACATAGTTAAAGAAATTGAGCCAAGAGGTGAAATACTATTTTATAATATCGAAAGGTGATCCTCAGTATACAAATGTCAAATGAATGATGGAAGAAAAACAAAATACAGAATTAAGAAAGACTGGAATTTCAGGAAAATCCAGGTCATCTGCATCAATACCCAGCCAGAAGTAGCTGGCTCACTGAATCCCTTAGATAATGTTCAGCCTCTTCTATGGGACCCTCTTTATTTCATCATCCATTGCTTAAATATTAGTTTTAAAATGTTTTATGTTCAACTAAAATGTTTTCTTTTCTAGTTTTATTTTTCTATATTTCCTCCATATACAAAAAAATTAACTGATCAGTATTCTTTTCATTAAAACTCTTCACATCCCTGAATACTGGGACTACAAGGTAAACTCAGGTTCCTCTGCCTGGCTTTCAAGGTTGTCCTTCATATCACTATGCCTCACTGAAGTCTCCAGCCTTATCTCTCACTAGCAGGTCTGACTTTTAATGTTTGCCAGACAGGCCTAATTCACACCACTGCCTCTGCTCACATGGCTCTGTTAAGCACAGCTGCCTTCTCCCTGTGTCCTCACATGGCAGAGAGATCTCCAGATACCATTATATTGGGGGTCAGGGCTTGCTGTGGTCAGAACGTTTGTGTCCTTCCAATATTCGTGTATTAAAATCCTAGTCTCAATGTGATGATATCAGGAGGTGGAGCCTCTGAGAAGTGATTAAGTCATGAGAACGCAGGCTCCATGATCGGGATTGGTGCCCTTATTAAAGAGACCGAGAAAGCTAGCTATCCTTTCCCTCAGTTTCCAGATATTAAATGCATTAAATGTGAGGACATAGCAAGAAGTCACTCTGTATGAGGAACAGGCCTTCACTAGACGTTGAACCTGCTGATACCTTGGTCTTAGGCTTCCCAGCCTCAGAATTGTGAGAAATACATTTCTATTGTTTATAAGCTAATCAGTTAGCAGCTCCAAAGGAGTATGATAGACCTTCAACATGAATTTCAGGGAAATATAAATATTTAGACCGTGACAACTTTCTTATTTCTTGGAGTTTCTGCAAAAGCTGTGTATGGTAATCCATGTAAGACTCCAGTCAATTGCCTAGCTTTTCAATAAATGTTAGTTAATCTTGGTATCACCATTGTCGGTTTCTTCTTCTGAAAAATAGGGATAATACTTATCTTAAAGATTACAGTCAGAATTAAAAAATATATTCCCTGAAAGAGTATCTACCGATGCCTAGTGAATAAATCTTAGATGCCTTCCTCTAGAGCAATCAATACTCCTCTGACTATTAAAATTGGATCTACTCTTCAAATTCCAACAGAAATTATACTCTCAGTAATGGTGCATTCCCTGGTTACTCTGAATCTTACTGATTTCTCCAATATTTGTACTCTAGTGCACTTTGAATGTTTGTAAAACACATGGTGATTATGTATTTTTGCTAATTGCTTGATTATTGTTTAATGATTATTTTTAAAGCACATAGAATCTACATTTCCTAAGGGTAGTGAAGATACTAAAAGAGTCATGAAATCCCCTGGGAACCAAGTGCAATGCTGAGGCATTCTATAATCTCCCAATAAATATCTGACAAATGATTGAAAGTAAGTTGACACCTTTCACCTTTTTTCATCAGGTGAAGCAACCCCAAGCTCCTTAATGTTTTCCCCTCCCCTGTTAACTACCAAAAGCTTTAACCATGTTTTAGAACAGTGTTTATCAAACTAAAGCTTGTTGAAGAACTTTTAAAGTTCTACTAGTTCTCTAGTACAAGATTCTAATCATGTGTTTTCATTTTGATGATAACCTTAGATATTAATGTAAGCATTTGTGGATGCCAGGCTAGGCACCTGAGAAATGAATATGGCCAGCTGATCTCAGACTACATTTGCCTGTGTGTTTGACCCTTTGGCAGGCTGAGCACATAATTTACATAAACTTGTTGAGTGATGCCCATGTGTCATTTCAGGACCCTTTGCAGGGGCCTCTCTGGTCCAAATGTAGTAAGGTAGGAGAACTGAGTTCACCTCTGGTGGAAGAACTGTGTGGAAATAGACAACATTCTATTCTTGTTGCAAGCAGCAATTTCCGTTCAGCCAAACTCATGTTACTTTATATTAATGTTTTTAATCTGAATTTTATTGGTTTTGTAAGGATTAATTTGTCTTGATTTTATAGAGCTATAAGTATAAAGAGTTCATACCTGATTTTATGTTTGCACCATATTTAAGAAACATAATAAAACTGATTTAGGCCAGACACTGGGGGGTACATGAGACACTTTTCCCTTAATAGAAATCTGTATATTATAGTTCTCGAGTCTGAAAAACATTGGTTAGTAAAGTCTCTGAATTTCCCTTATTTGGGGCTGCGGGAAGAACATTTACCAGTGACAGCCAATACCGCTTGTGAAGCATCTTGTCACCTTGTTCCTGGCCCTTGCTATGACTGCTCCAACCTACCTTGAGCTCCTGAGTCATATTTTCAAGACCATACAGCATTTTATATGGCGCAGGCAGCGGGCCAGTGAGGTTGATGTTCATGGCCATCTGCTCCAGGCGAGCCAAGTCACCCAGAAGAAGGCCGGTGCACTCATCTCCACAAACTGAAAGGGAAGCAATGAAGAGCAGTTACTTCAATGAATTCAGCTATGAAAGATTCTGTGGACCAAGAAGAACTCTGGGGAAGATAAGGCTACTCATCTCAGAATATTAATGCTATCAAAAGGATGATGGTTGAAAAGAGATAAGAGCAACAAGAAAAGAGCAGATAGGCACGTCACCCAGAACTTGAATCACAGACGATAATATACGCTGAGAGACCAAAGAGGAGGAGTAAACAGATTTGGGGAGGAAAAAGTGTATTGCATAAGTATTGAAGATTTAAGGCATAGAATATAACATTAAGAATACCACCCCCCTTCCCAAATCCCTATATGAGCAATCTAAAGGAACCTGTCCAGAGGGAATAAAAGATGCTTCTGAGTCTAAATGTGCAGTGCAAATGTGCTCCATTAGATCGCACTGGAGAAAATCACAGGAATTTGACCTCCACATGCTTCATGTAGTACGCATTCAAAAAGTACAGACATTTTTAGCTTGATATCAATTGAGTAGAATTTAAAAAAAAAGTCAAAAGAAGGCTGGGCGCCATGACACACGCCTGTAATCCCAGCACTTTGGGAGGCTGAGGCGTGTGGGTCACCTGAGGTCAGGAGTTCAAGACCAGCCTGACCAACAAGGTGAAACCCTGTATCTACTAAAAATACAAAAATTAGCCCAGCGTGGTGGTGGGCGCCTGTAGTCCCAGCTACTCAGGAGGCTGAGGCGGAAGACTCACTTGAACTGGGGAGGCGGAGGTTGCAGTGAGCTGAGATAGTACCACTGCACTCCAGCATAAACGACAGAGCAAGACTCCATCTCAGAAACAAACTAAACCAAAACCAAAGTCAAAAGAAAAATAACCTTTCTGTTTGTAATTAGTGTTTTTTCTTATAATATTTATTCACTTATTTATTTGCCAACTCTTCCTCTTTATCCCTTCGGTCTCTTGCTACCCATGATTAGATGCAGTCTCACAAATCCCTCCTTTGATGATTAACCTCTTTCAGTCTTATAGAAATAATCCTAAGGGCCAGAAAAACTGTATTCTTCAAGTAGCTAAGAATTTTAATATTCTACCAGATAGGGTTTGGCTCTGTGTGCTCATCCAAATCTCATGTTGAAATGTAATCCCCAGTGGTGGATATGGGGCCTGGTGGGAGGTGTTGAATCACTGGAGTGGTGTCTAATGGCTTAGCACCACCCACGTAGTGCTGTTCTCACAACAGAGTTCTCATGAGACCTGGTTATTTAAAAGTATGGGCCACCTCCAGCCCCCACTTCCTCCTGCTCTGCCCATGTGAAGATGCCTGCTCCGGCTTTGCCTTCTGCCATGAGTAAAACTTCCCTGAGGCCACCCCAGCCATGCTTCCTGTATAGCCTGATGGAACCATGAGCCAATTAAACCTCTTTTCTTTATGAATTATCCAGTCTCAGGCATTTCTTTATAGTAATGTGAGAATGGACTAATATACTAACTATAAGATTTTTGGCCATCAAAGAGGTACTATTCAAATTTGGTAGTAGGGGCCAGGATTGGTGGCAGAATTGGGGGAGAGAAAAATGGATTGTTGTCTCTTCATTATGGAATAAATCTCATAAATAGTAGTATAATTTCTAAAATTAACATATATTGATTCTTTTGGCAGATTTAAAAAATGTGCATATTTTTAGTTTTACATTGCAGAGTAATGAGGTGTATCTTCACGCCAAGGAGCAGAAATTGCCACGTGTATAATATGCTCTCATGTATACAGTTATAATTCCTTACATTCTGTAGATAGAGGTATCAATGCTATATACATGTTAGAGTACAGGAAAATACATAGCATGAAAAATACTGAGAATTGGAGCAGCTTTGGATCATGCCCAAACTTGGCAAGAATTCAATTAGTTCTCTAAATAGCAGTCCCCTGAGCTGCTTAATGGAGAGAAACCCATTAACTGGTGCTTGTAAACAAAGAGAAGGAGGACGGAGGGTGATTTTTTGATAGGACAGCAGCTAGAGGTGAGTTACAATATCACTTCACAGGGATTAAACTGCCCTGGCAGGGCTTTTAATAAATCAGCTCCTTGCAGGCGACACCTGCAACTGTAGAGCGTCACCTGCAGGGGCTTTGCAAGCTCCTGATGCTTTACAAGCTGAGTGAACGAAGAGGATTTGGAGGCAAGAGCAGAAGTCTGGAACTAGGGCTGTATCTCTTACTCTTCTCCTAGCCAGAATGAAAGAGAATTTGCACTGCATGGATGCCAAGTAAAAAGAAGACATTATTTTGGCTTCATAGCCCCATTCAAGGCAAGCTTCAGCAGACCTGTCTAGATTAAGCAATTACAGAAAACACAACATAGAACTCAATTAAATGCCAAATTGACCATGTCTAAACACCAAATTCCGCAGTCTGGTCCTCAAGCTTTAGTGAGCCTCAGAATCACCTGTAGGGCTTTCGGAAATCCCAGAGGGCTGGGTCACACTCCCAGTGTTTCTGAACCAGGGCAAATGGTTCTGAGATGGGCAGATCACTTTTGATGGGCAGATCAACTCCCACTATGGGAGGCTTGAGATGGGCAGAGGTCAGGAGTTTGAGACCAGCCTGGCCAACATGGTTAAACACCATTTCTACTAAAAATACAAAAATTAGCCAGGTATGCGAGCATGTGCCTGCAGTCCCAGCTACTCAGGAGGCTGAGGCAGGAGTATCTCTTGAACCCGAGGGGTAGAGGCTGCAGTGAGCCTAGATCATGCCACTGCACTCCAGCCTGGGTGACAGAGCGAGACTCTCTCTCTCTCTCAAAAAAAGTTACTGTTAATACTTCTTTGCCACACCTCCCATTAAGAGGTGAAATCTATTTCCCTTTCCCTTGAATCTGAGTTGACTTTGCAAAATACTCTGTCCAACAGAATGTGGCAGAGGAACATACTGAGTTTTGCAGTTTCTGCTTTCTCACTCTTGGACCTCTGCTGCCTTGAGAACAATCCCAGACTAGCCTCCTTGAGGAAGGGAGGCAACGTGAGAGACAGAAGGGCAACTGAGGCCCCAACTTGGGCTTGAGGCCACTGGGAGCCCCTAGGCACAACAGTGGAAGATCAGTCCAACTGAGCTCAGCCCAAATTGCCAACCTACAGAACCATGAAGATGTATGTACTAGTTGTTTTAAGCTACTAAACTTTGGAATGTATAACTGATACAATAGATAACTGATACACTTCTTCAAGTTTTGCACATGTGATTCAGATCAGAGCCTTTCAAGTTGGAATTCATAGGTTAAAAACAGGCATTAGTAACCATTTAAATTTTGTTAGGAATTATGAAGAATAGGAAGGTTCGTTTCCCACTGAGCCCAAGTTGATCATTGTTTTAGAAGTTCCATTTGACTTCTAGTAAAGATGTATTTTTGGCAGATGTTCCTAGGATGTAAGCAAGTAGTTTGCTCCTTTTTCAACCTCTAAGATCTTGAAAGACATTTGATAATGATAATAGGATATTTCACCATGCTTTTTAGGACAGTGTGTGCCTTTGATAGCAAACACTAAATTATTCTTTAATTTATTTATAGTATGTAACCTACCTATTTCCAAGAAGTAATTGAGTCAGTTTGTTGATAATAGCATGGCTAGATACTCCTTACTAGACGGTTCCAGAAATTTCCAGGGAAAGTACCTATAGTTTTCTCAGTTTTTACTTCATACAAGAATAAACCAGGGTCTGGAATGCAGAACTAGATCTGATGTACTGTAATATGCTACAGAGTAAATTGGTGCACTAGAATGCCAAGAGGCATGATGAATACTGATTTTTCTCTCATTTATTCTATCCCCTGCCCATCTGTTTTGGTTTCTCATCTTTAGTTGTTGAAATGAAAATGTATTTAATTGCTCTTTCAAGAGCTCATACATTCCATTTTATGTCTCTGTGTCCAAAGGTTTATTATTATCCCATGTCTTACGGTCTCTGTATTTGCTTTTTGGGGAACAAAGTACAAACACATTTCCATAAGTGAAAGGTAAGTTTTATAGTATGCTCCAAGTAATATACTAACATCTGTCTGAAAGGGTCAGAAAGACTTATGAATATGACAGCCATGGGAATTTTTTCAAAGCTTCTGTACAAGTTTAGCTTATGAAGTTATAAGGTAAACACATGGGGAAATGTGCCCTTTACATAATGGTTTGCTATTTTATTCTGACACAGAATATTTCACTTATACCAGAAGCTACTTTTATTTGCCCTCAAAAAGTCCAAAGTGTCTGGCAACAAACATTGGAAATTGAATGCAAATTAAAACCAAATTTAATTCACTATAATAGGGAAGATCTGAAAAGTGCGTAGAGACAGGGAATATTCACATTGTGTAAACAACTGTTCTTTGATAAAGTGCAGTAATGGCTCAGTGTAAATTAACACCTATCTTACAATCAGGACCTCAAAGAACCTCTCCAAATCATTCTCCAAATTTAGCAGTACAGATAAGGTTACAAAGTAAAATCCTGCCTAAAATGCACAGGAGCAAAAGCAAATATTTCAAGACCATGATTATATTTTACATGACTAAATGTTTCTGAGGCTTTGCCTATAAAAGTGTCAGGATAAATTTGTGTCTAATATTAACAAACGCAGTACTAAATTCAGATTGTTATAGCTGGGCACATGTAAGAGGCAAATCATGCAGCCAGGATTACAGATCTTTCTGTTAGCAATTAGTACAAAATATTGCATTTCTAATAGGGTTCCCCATGCATAATAACTACTGGCTTACTGTCACAAAAAAATCACAGGCTGCATCCAAACCAAAGAAGCTGAAGCTAAAATGAGGACACTGAGTATTTTTGAAAGGGCCAAAGCTATTAACCAACTTTAGATAGAGACACATAAATTCTATGCTCTAATCAAACAGGAATAAAATGAGTAAATATACGTTTTTAACAAAAGATAAAATTATTTGCTAATGTGTGTATTTTAAATTAACTTTTCTTGATGAATGCCATTGATGGTTCCTTGGATCTGAATTTCACATTTCTCACTTTCCCTTATCCCCTTCAAAAAAGAAATTTTACATTAGCATATATTTTGGGCTTATTAAAATGTATTTAGTTATTCTATTTTAAAATAAATATCTTCTCAAATAAAACTTTGTTTTTAGACTCATTAAGAAGGCCTTTTAACCTTTCATTTCTTTTAATAGAGAGGGAAGCTGTAGACTTCAGCTGAGACTGTTGAATTTGCTGATGTACTAAGTTATGATATACATGTTTTTTATATATATTAAATAAAATTCTACATATAATACATATCAAAAACAATATGTTTCAAAGATGGTGTAGCTCTTCAAAACTCTAATGGAAACTTTGAAAGTACTATAAATAATAACGAGATAATAGTTTTTATCTACACAACGGTCACTACATGACAGGCAATGTATTACATTTTGCCGTCATTATCTCACTTAATATTTACAGAAATTCTATGAGGTAAGTACTATTCATATCCTCATTTTACAGATGAGAAAAATAGTCACAACCAAGGTGTTTAGGAATCTATATATAATTTATGAGAAGGACTTAAAGAGAAATGTAAGGTGGCCATAAAAGTGGTTTTCAGTGACTTGAAGAACCTGGAATTAGAGATAATAATAGAAAACTGAATGTCAGCCTAAACTAAAGAAAATATTTCACCAGAAACTAACAAGTTACACAAAATATCAGGTCTTTGGGGAAAAAGTGGTCACATAATAACAATGATGATAACAACGCCTAGAATTTATTGAGTACCTATTATGCTTAGATACTTCACATACATGTATGTAGTATTTTACAACCATTTTACAGAAGATGAAGATGAGGTTTAGGAAATTAAATAATGTCACACAAATTGTAAGCTAGGATTCAAACCTCCTGTAGCCACTTCACAATACCATACTTCCTTGCATTAGGATACTGTCTGTTTCAGGGATGTCACAGAAAAAGAGAAGGCTAGACCAGTTTACTTATTTCTTCTAACTCCGAGATTATGTGATTCTATTGTCTTTCAACACCAATCAAAGCTCCTGGGGTTTACCAGAGTAGAAACTGTAATCAAAGTAGAGTTTAGTTTACTCTTAAAATAAAACTCACTGAAAACAAAGGCAACAGTGATCAGCTTTCTCTATACAACAATTCAACCGTGCAACTCCTTAATCTGCTAACAGAACAGCCTCCTCCATAAAATACAAACTACCGAGACTGATCTCTAACAACGAGGAGAATCATCGAGAACCACGGTGATAGTTGCCATTCCACACATTGTTAGCCTGGACCAATGCTAAGGTTGACAACAAGAAACTCAAATATCTTTTACTAACAAAACAAATGAGTAGAAGGTGCACAAAAGGTGAACAGAAAATATTTGCCTAGAGTGTCTAACACCTGTATGTGAACAAAATGACATAGCTTAGTGTTACAGAAAACTGTAACATGCATGCTGTCTTTTAAATAAGAACTTACTGGAGGAGCAGTGAGTAGGAGCAGAGAGAGGATGACCTTTAGCGGGTACAACAAGCAAAGTTTTGGATCAATAATGAGCCTCTGGAGATCAACTGATGTTTATGATCATCTTTTAGAATAGGAAAGTCCTGTTTTTCTTACAGTAACAACCACATTCTATTTTGTTTCTGTTCCCATATATGGGGAGCAACAACTGCCATTAGTAATCATCTTTGATTATAAATGTACAATAGTGTTCTAGTGATAATATAATAGTCTCTGCATTATTGTGATCGGATCTTTTGCGGCAACTGACTATTTAAAACAACAATATTGATTATGTCTCTGTGGAATAGTATCAAAGTAGGATAAAACTTTAGACTGCAGGTTTCACCAAGTGGCTGGAAGTTGCCTGTTTTACAGAGTTAAGGTAAATTACCACATTTATCTCAGGTTGCAAGTAGAAAACAAACTTTGTGATCACTTTTGCAAATTGGCAAACAAAGTGTATGTTTTATTTTAAAAACTATATGTTAGCATTTAAATAAATTGTGACTATAAATAATAAAAGCGGATATATCCCAAATACCTTACTGTGCAGTGATTAAAAATAGACAACATCAATTTGATATTTATAAAATGCTATTTCAGGCATTTTTTATGAAGTAATACCTTGCCAACAGATACTAATTTTAATTTCTGTTCTCTAGAAGAGTCATATATTTTACTATGCCACTCGTAATCTATTTTAAACATCAAATGAGTTATTCTGTGTTAATTATATGAGTTTACAGAAAATAGGATATGAATAAATCTAAGTTTTGTGTTTCACAATACTAAACTTTACTGTTAAGCAAATAATGGCTTCTTTGTTCATTTTTAAGTTTCTTGAAGGCAGGTTGGTTGTTCTCATTTTATAAAATGACATGTGAACTATGAGTGAGAATTTGAAGAGGAGGATGGATTTGTATTAACTTATCAAGAAGAAATCTAGGGCCGGGTGCGTGGCTCACGCCTAGAATCCCAGCACTTTGGGAGGCTGAGGCAGGTGGATCACAAGGTCAACAGATCGAAACCATCCTGGTCAACATAGTGAAACCCCATCCCTACTAAAAACATAAAAATTAGCTGGGCATGGTGGCACGCACCTGTAGTCCCAGCTACTTGGGAGGCTGAGGCAGGAGAATTGTTTGAACCCAGGAGGCGGAGGTTGTGGTGAGCTGAGATTTCACCACTGCACTCCAGCCTGGGTAACAAGAGCGAAACCCTGTCTCAAAAAAAAAAAAAAAAAAAAAAAAAAAAAAAAAAAAAAAAAAAAAAAAAAAAAAAAAAAAAAAAAAAAAAAAAAAAAAAAAAAAAAAAAAAAAGAAGAAGAAGAAGAAGAAATCTTAATTTGGGAGATTAATAAAATATCTCTTTAGAACTCACTAACATACATAATATTGTAAAGCTGTCCCAAATAATTCCTTTTAGAAAAAAACAAAACAAAACCCTATGAAGTTAATCTGGGCATCCAGCTAGTGTCTATTTTTCAACATAGAAGACAGTCTCTACTTGACAATCTCTGATGAAAATGAATCTACCAAAAATGCCATAATGTTTTAAATCTTAGAGGAGTCTCAATGGTTAGCAGAAAAAAATAAGTCATTATTGGGCTTATATATACTTAACATTTCTCATTTTTTAATTTTAGCTTTTTTGATATTTATTTTTAATCTAGGAAGAACGGGCCCTAAACATGGAAACATTAAATGAATAAAGGGCTGAATTAATTAGTGTTGAATCATTGGCTAAGCCACGTTTGCTTTCTCTGTTTTGCATCAGTAGCCAGAATAAAGGTTAAGAAAATAAGATTTGTAAGACTGACCCATGTTCAAATCACAGATCTACTGAAAAGTCACCAAGAAATGACTGAACCTACCTAAATTATGTTTTCTTATCACACATTGGGGATGACAAGGAATGGGAATGCTACAAGAATGAAAAGAACCACATATAAAATGCTTAACATAGTGCCTGGCAAATGGTAAGTCAAGGTGAGCCTCTAAGTAAAATTATTATTATGTTGAACCCCTGTGTGGTAAAAGGGACTTTAGAGAATGCCTGGAATCTAAAGATGAATAAATTGCTTAGTTATGCCCAGGAACTGACTCTGCTTGGTGGGGCTGAATTTAGGTCACTAACTATGAGAGACTGTGATGACTAAATAGTTCCTAATGTGGACACAGATTATTTGTGTAAATTCTTCATGATAGTAGTGAAAATGAACATATAAAAGGCCTGTGTGCTATAAAAAATTCCATTTTAGATCCAGTAAAATCTGGGCCCACTCACTGGCAACTGTCCCTGGAAGCTATAAATTTGTTTTAGGGGTCTTGGTGATCAAGGGAAGTGCTTTCACAATTCCTGTGTTGGCTTTGTTTTGCCTGAACTCTTCGGCGGAATTTTATATCCTTTGTGAAATAAGAGCCTAATCTAAATTGATAGTGAATGCACAGATTCCTTTCACCAATATGCAAATTACATGAGATAATGCAATGATCCGGCTTAGGTCATTTATAATGCATTTCTTTCTATACAAATCCATGATGTGGACCAGTCTAAATTATATTTCCCTGGGAAGTAACTAAAAGAAGCAAAATTAACTCTTGTATAATACATGCTACTAAACTGAGTATTTGCTTATTCTAAGTAATAGGAGAAAGTTTATTTTCTGTAGTCAGAACCATATTAACAACAAGCACTGCAGACATTTTCTTACTACATATAAATTCTCTTGCTGGAGCCAAGCTACCTCCCTTACTCTCACCCCAGGCCTTATACAATTCCACCACAATCACATGCACTAAGCCAGGTCCCACAGATCAAACACACCAGGTGAATCCATTTTTTGGTCTCTGACATTAATTTTGCTTAAGGATACAGAAATATATTGAAAGGAGAATTGAGAATAAGTCAGAGTTACATCCTCACTTGGTGTCTTATTTTATCTCATTTCAAAACTAGGATTAGAAATTGAATCCTGGGAAAGGCTAAGATCGTAGAATCATGGCATATTTTTCCATAACTGGAGAAATTTCAGAAGTAATGATAAAAAGTCTAAAGATACTCTGTGTAACAATTCTTAGAGTTAACTTAATGAAAGGTGAAGAGAAAACATTCCGAGAAGTAAGTGAAAATCACTAATGCTTAAGAGCAGTATATGGAAAAATCTATACAGCATAATTATAAGATAATTAATTGTGCTTTAGAAAAAGGGTCTAGTTATCAAAATAATTTTATAACTTAATAATTTTTTTCTGGAAGAAAAATTGCTATCATTTAATCCTCTAAAAGAATATAAACACTTCTAGTCCAGCAACTGACCTAAATAACATGTATAACCCCGGCAAATAGATCTCCTTGTGGGACAAGAATAAAGCAAACAGGCATTATAAAACTGGTGGAGCTTTGTAATTGGAGGATTGGCCCTTTTGTTAATATCACATGGGGACATGTGGAGATTAGAAACTCACATGTGTGACAGGGAAAAGATGAGTTAAGATTTCTATTGATAAACATATTCAAAATGATACAAATTAGAGATCATCAACAATGACAATGAAAACTTAAAGCCATTGTTGTTGATGGGCAGAACGCCAATTCTCTTTTAAAAAAAAGTTCCAAAAATAATCCCATTATATTATCTTCTCCCAATTTTAATGTATTGTTTAATTTTTGTACTTAACATTAATATGATCTTTTTATTTCAAGTTTGCTTCTGGATAATTAATAAAGGTGATGATTAATAATTCAATGACTTTCATGTTTACATTAAGAATATCTATATATTATCTAGTTAATTATGTGCATGTTAATAATTTATTTAACTTGAAAGCAATATTATAAAATACTTTGGTAGTCTATTTCTTTAATTATCATTCAAATATATTATTATACTTGGGAAGAATGAGTGGGCATACACTAACAACTAAATATGACAATATAAAATGTATTTGATAGTACATTTAATCTCTCCCCTCCCACCTACCTTCACATTTATTTTCAGTGTAACACATTTTCATTAAAGATAATTAAAATACAAAGAAAAAATGATTTTGAAATCTATTTTCCTAAATAACACCCAGTCTTAACTTTTTAGTGTATTTTTTAATCTAGCTTTAGCTTCTTAGGTAACTCTTACAAAACTAGAACACAAAAACTCTTCTATTTAAAATATAAATAAGATATAGACACAAACAAGATGCTAAAACAAGAAATATTGACATGCATAAATACCAATAAAATAGGTAAATGTTTAAATAAAAGGTGCTAAAATAAATCTCCTAAGGAAAATGAATACCATAGAACAGCACTCCTTCCTTAAATTTATAAGTAACCTATTTTGGATCTGAATGTATGCAAGATCCAAGAATTATATTTAGCTGCTGATTTCAATGTATTTTCAATATGGCACTACTGAATCCAGAATCAGTAAGAAAAAAGAGAGACAGCAAGAGAGCAAACTGCTCTCCATTTATTGTACATGAGTAAAAATACTTGACTTCATTGTTACTGCTTACAGGTTTTGTAGTTCAAGAGGAAGTTATGAAGCAGTATGCCCATGGATTTTCGTAAAAGCTGGGGAAAGAAACATCAGTTGTCATTCAGGGCTTAAGTATCTGTCCAGTCAATTACGAATTGAGGAGGATTCTAAAGTTTTTAATATACTCAGATCTTTAATCTGTCACAAAGGCAATGCCAACTTGAAGCAAAACTGCAAATCCTGAGATGGACAATAAAATAAAATGCCTCCAGGAGCTTCACTGTAGGTCTTTCAGTGAACTAACTAAAGCATGCTGAGGATTTTCTCAGCTGTTCTTGGCTCAGCAGGATGGACACAAAATCAGCAGGTGAACAGCAGAAGGTGGATAGACAGTGTCAGAATGAAGAGTAGAACTAGCTATAGCAACGACAACAACAACAAAAGACGCGTTGGGGGTCAGTCTTCCTCATTGGAAATGAGACAGAAATGGAATCGAGGCCTCCAAAACAAACAGCGAAGTTAGCATACGTACAAACACACTCCCTGCCCTCGCGTGCATGCCAGTGCTTGCAGCCGTCACACTTCCTTCCCGTGGCTCCGGGTCGGCACGTGCAGAATCCCATGACAGGGTCACAGGGCACAGGCAGCGAGCCATAGGGATCACACTCACATTCTTGGCAGGAGCCTCCGGGGCTGCTTGGACTGCCAGTATAGCCAGGGGCACACCTGAATTGAAACAGCGACAAAGCAAAAGAGGTTAATAGCAAGTCATCTCTCCACATTGTTGTATGTATGTATGTGCGGTCTTTTGTTTTGATGAAACAAAACTGATAGCAAGAGTCCATATATTAGTAAACTGTTTCTGTAAAGGGCTGGATAGTAGATAGCAGGCTTTGCAGGACATAGGAAAAAAACCAAGATTATGCAGTGAAAAAAGAAATAAAATTTTTAAGCATTCTACTGTTCTTGTTGATAGAATTCAAAACATAATAATAATAGAGTCAAATTATTTCGTAATATCACTCTACTAATGAGAATGGGATTCTTTCTGAGGTTTGAAATTATCCTTCATTTGCATTATAATTTAGTGCTTCCTATTATCAAATTGATTGTAAATGTTTTCCTGTAACAACAGTTCTTAATTGAGTGACATACAGAATAAAAAATGGGCCCAATTTGGCCTGTGACCCATAGGTTTTCACTGCTCTAGATCATAAACTTTTCTGTTAAGTCCTCTTTATAATTAGAGATGAATAAAATTCTATATTGACTTCTGGGCTTTCCTATACTCACCAATTTCGGAGCTCAAAATAACCAAAGAATAAAACTCATTAATTTTACTAATAAGGAAAAAGAGGCAAGTTAAGTGGCAATAGGCCACTCAGGTTTTCTATTTAATTTTATTCATCTTTTTACCGTATCTTCCTCAGGATGGATTTTTCATGTATATCTGTGGAAGTAGGTTAATGATATGAAAACAAAATATATATCCCTGATTTTGAAAATTACAAAGAGAATCCAACCGGATGAACCCTAAACATGATCCATTAATTGACTCTTCCACCCATCTATGCATCCATTCACCTAAGTGTATTTCACTCTGGGTTATGACACTGGGAGTTTGGTGACTTTACACAATGCTAGCAGGGCCATACGTTCTGGTTTGCCCAGGACAATTTCATATTACCTGTTGTTTTGACTTAATTGCTATAAACACTTCCTGTTTTTAATAGAATGTCCCAGATAAGACAAGTTATATATATGGTCAGTGTAAATACAATCAATGGTTAGAATTTTTGTTCAACAGGCAAGTTTGTGAGGAAGTTGAGAGACAGTAGGGAATTGGAGCCAAAAACTATAAATACTGGCAAGATAATCACAGACCATCTTTAGCAGCCAGAGACTGTGAAATCTGCATGGCTGACTGTGAAAGTTAATTCATCCTGTGCTGGTTAGAAAAGACAAAACACAAAGAAAACTATTTGTGACATTAGGCTTTTATACATTTATGTTTTTGATTATTTTCTTTTCAGTGAAAAATTACAAATAATGAAAGTAGCATTAAAATCCACTTAAATGGCTTCTTAACATTTATAGGTAAAATAATTGTATTCTAAGCAGATTCAGATTGATTAAATGTTCAGAGTTTATTACAAGAGTATTGAAAATAAAGTATGGGGAGAGGTTTCTGTATTACAGGGAAACTCAAGAAATTTAAGCAGCTTTAGCCCTAACCTGATCAATCTGGGCAGGTCAAAAGATTATTTAAATGATTCAAGAAGCTCTCAGTGCTAGAACAAATTTATTTGGAAGGTTACAATAGTTTAACCAAGAACTTTGGTTTAATATAGCTGAATAAAAGCAATTTTTTCAGAGAAATATAACCTGATTATTTATATGTTAGAGATGTTGAATGCAAAGCTGTAACAACATTTGAGGACTGGAAAAACAATTTAAGCCACTCACATTTGATATTGTATGACCCTGCTCATCTATATGCTATACAAACTGTCAGCTCTTATTGATTAAATATTACTGGATATTAAAAAATACATTTTCTGTAATCATTCTGCTTTAAGACAATAATTTGTTATTTTAGTGTTCCCTTCTAGCCTTTTCTGTACACAAGCTTTTATAGATAATGGTAACTACAATGTATAAATGTAGCTATACTATAAAAAAATTTTTTCATGAATTACTGTAGATAATCTTTTTGGTGTCCAGTGATGCTGTTAGTCACCATCCTACCGGTGTTTAAAGGTACAGAAAATGAGTATTAGCCTAACCATAAATACCAAAGCTCACTGGTGGATATTAACAAGTATGTGCTTGTATCATCTATATCTATATCCAAATGATGTACATGTCTTCAGAACAAATGAAAATATTTTTAGATTTTGTGTGGCTGTGAGTTCTTTAATTGCTGCTAATTTCTGTTGGCATGGAAATTGTGAATCCACCGTTTTATATATACACTATTGTTGGATATTATGTTTAGAGTTACTGCATGCAGATTTATTTAGAGGTATATTTTACAAATGTATAAAAATTGCATTGGGATTTATAAAACACAAACGTAATTATTTAGTTACTTATTGCCATTATTAATACAGTTATTGCTGATTCTATAAAATAAGACTCTTAAGTAGGTGCTGATAATTAGTATTAGTTTATATTTCCAAAGAAACTTATCATTTAAGTGTTCCTAGGAGAATCTAGCAAGGGAGTGGGTAAAGCAGGACATGGAAAAGGAGGACTCTTAAGCAAAGGTGTGATTTCAGGTGATGTCCCGGTCTCAGCCTGATTCCATGGAGTGCTTTGGAGCATAAAATAAGATCTCAAAACTTGTTCCACTCAGGGGCCGAAGAGCTGGACTTTGTATTCTCACACTGGTTAGTCGTGGGCTACTGCAGGAAGGTGGGGTAAGTCCTTAGGCCTTTCTGCCTCCTCTGTTGGAGAGAAGGCTTCAGTGTAGGTGCCTAGGTGGGCACCAACAGTGTCCTTTACACACTATTGTCACAATATTAGTATAGAGTAGGTGGCCTATCAATGATTCCTGAGATTATAGATGAGGAAAATGGAACCTAGCTAAATTGTTGGAATTGAGCGAAGTCCACGGATCTTTATAAAACTTTTATACTGCTATCAATTATGTTAAAATTATCATGTGTGTATAATGCTAGTCATTAATTTTAGTAACTCTCTTATATTAGAAATAATACCTAAAATGTACTAAACGTGGTGGTGACCAGTTTGAATATACAGGATACTGATCTCACAGAAAATATTTATCTAGAAGATATTAATTGCAACCTTTCTAGGCAATCAGTTTGGAATTGTATTCCCTAATTTACCATTTGGATTACATTCAGAATTCAATTTAACCGCTGTATGCATGCATTATGAGACTTTGTAAGCAATATGATAGGAGAAAACACTTAAAGAATATTGTTTGCTATTGAAAAGGAAAACTGAATAACAAATACTTTATTGTTGGGGTACCAATTAAAAATTCTTGATATTATTTATATTTGAGTTATGTATACACTTGCTGGTGTAGTGCCATAGTACTCAGAGCAATAACATGAATGCAGTTACTTCCAGACCATATTTTCCAGTGTATTAGAATAAGAAAAGTGTAGTCAGTTTTTTATTAGTAACTACTGCTAAGCTTTTGAAAATTGAATTATTTGTTCTGATAAAATTATATATTTATGTATAAAATTATATGTATATTAAAGCATAAATTAGATAATTGTGAAATAGCTTAAAATCTTTGAGAAAGTCTAAACATACGGTGAAAATAAACAACTCTGGACAAATTCTAAGATACACAAGTAGTTTTGAAAGCATTATAATTTAAACTATGAGAGGATATGCAAAAAATGATGGTCTTCAAATAATGCATGTTTTCCTGTTGTGACCCTTTACCATATAATCTCTATGTATCATTACTCTGTACGTTTCAGGACTGTTGGTACCTTTCACAGTACTGGCCTTCATATCCCCGTGGACAAGCCGTGCAGCGGTAATCATCAAGGCCTTCTGCCACACAAGAGGGGCTGAAACTGAATCAGAAAGAAAAGGATTGCAAAAACTTTTTAATCTGTTTATTTTATAAAATTAAGTATTCCTATCCATTATCAAGGTTACTGGGAATAGCATCTTTATAATTATTGCTGAAGTTCTTATTTAAGGGTAGGACATCACAATGAAAAACTATTAGTAAAACTGAGTATGTATTATTTGGTTTTTGATGGATTAAAAATGCATCACACAAAGCATGTGAATATTCTGGAATTTAATAATGAGGTGACAGCCATGAATATACTAAACATCCAGCGAAACTGTCCTATTGTTCACTAATCAAAGGAAAAATCCGACTAGAATTTATGCATATTTGTCTGATAGTGGAATAGCTATTACTTAATATCTTTTAGGTTAAAAAAAAAGGGGCATAAAATCTATATAATTTCTTTTTCCTGAAAACTCAGCCCAAATGGCCACTGGTGCTTCAATACATTAAGTGTGAATAAATGTTTCACTTGGGATAAAAGAGTATCTTTTCTGATTTACATACAGATTTCAAACTACATTTTACTTTGAACACAAAGCAATGTGAGTTAGTGTGAGGAGAGAAGAAGGGAAAGCTTTTTCTATGAAAATGACTATTTTATGGTCTTTTCTAATAATTAGATCTTATATAACTTCCCCGATGTTTTTACTACATGCTGGTAGACCACAGTCTGTCTTGCTCCAGGATTTCTAATGATCTTATTCAATAAAAGAAAGAATTTACAAGACTTGAAAACTAAACTCTATTAACATGTAGTTTTGGGTTGTTACAGCTTCTCTCAGCTGCATTCCCATTAGATAAAACTGTGTGATGCATTGGAAACCTGGGAAGAAAAAACATCTATCTGTGGCAGAACGATAATGCTGCACACACCATTTTTCTTTTTGCTGCTTTGCTAAATCAGTTGTTGCTGAACAAGCAATAAGGGGTACAGGCCAGGCCCACAGATCCTTCGGTCAGGTGCCATTAGAACCTAATGTTAAGTGTCTTGTAATACATTAAATCAATAGTACATGAATGAGTAATAAACTTCAACTTTTGCAAAATATGTGAACAAATTGATCTACTCACAAACTCATTATCCAACAAATTTATTTTTGCCTTCACAAAAAATAAACTGATAACTGACACACTCTGCCAAATATTTAGCTCATTAATTTAAAGCCTAACACTGAGTGCATCTGTGCATGCACGCACTCACAATCACGCATATGCAGCACGCACACACTCTTATACATATATGGGCTCTAAAAACCAGATTTGAGACATTTCCAGTGCAACTCTAAAGAGCTAGTATGATCAAATTACATTTTGTTATAGTAAAATAACAAAATGTCGATAAACAAATAAAGTGTTAAAGTATTGTACAGGAATGTAGCAATTCTTGAGTAGTTGAAATAATTTTTTTTTCAAATTATGGTATTATAGTGGATTGCACCGTTTCCTTATATCACATAAAAGGTCTTCTGGAGAGAGTAGGGATTCCATCTCATTTGAAGCTTGAGTTTGTTCTTTCTGTTCACAACTCCCTTATCTGCTCTCAATTCTCGTTTTGTCTGCAGCGCTGCTCAGAGATCCTTGTGCTTTTCTCATGGTGACCATCTTTTACATTTCCCTATGGCTGCTAATTCCAACTCCCCTCAACAGAATGTTTAAATTTACAGAGTTTGCTGTCTGTGTCATCTCCTACGGACACTGCAGAGATAAATGAGCTTCCTGGAAGCCACTTCCTTCTGGTTGTAACCCCAGTTTACCGGTCATTCCTTTCCTGGATCTATGGTGTGTCCTTGATCTCCTAACATGCTTCACAATTCAGTTTTCTGATTTCTGCTCCCTTCTCCTCTCTCCTCTAAATGATCTCACTTAGTCCTAAGGGCTTTCAATATTGTGCCTACCCTCACAGGTCTAAAACTAAGTTTCTCCCCCTCCAAAAATACACCAGACCTTTCCCTAACTTTCCCCATCCCAGTCAATGGCCACTCCATGTTTCCATTTGCTCCGCTGAAAACCATGGTGTCAACCATGTCTCCTCTCTCACACGCCACCTATCTCCTATCTGCAAATGCTGCTGGTGCTCCCATCAATAATACCACTGGATTACTAAGTCACCTCTTGCCACTGGAAGATGTTTAGCCTTCAGGACATTTACATATTCATTAGAGCTTTGCTGGCTTCATTTCCTAGCACCCTCTTCTCATTCACTCTGTTCCAGCCACCCTGGTCTCTTGTTGTCTGCTAAGCATGGGCCAAGTATGGGCCTGCCTCTGGGCCAGTGCATTGACTTTTCTCTCTGATGGGGCTGCTCTTCCTGCAAGTATTCACATGGCTCACACCATCCACATTTCTGCACAAGTCTCATCTATTTGTGAAGATCATTGACCAGCTTATCTAAAATCATACCTTAGTCACTCTAAATTCATTAAGGCTCCTTTATTTCTCCTGGTAGTACTTGTTATTATCTGATATTACATTATATATCTATTTCTTTATCTTACTCTCTTATAAATATATATATATACATATATATATATACGTATATATACATATATATACACATATATACATATATATACACATATACATATATATATACATTATCTGATATTACATTATATATTTCTTTATCTTACTCTCTTATAAATATATGTATATACATAAATATATATATACACAAATATATAATGTGTATATATATACATTATAAATATACATATATACACATATATATATACATAATGTGTGTGTGTGTGTGTGTATATATATATATATATATATATATATATAAGCTCCAGAAGCTAGGAAACATGGGCTGTTTTGTTCACTTATGTATTCCCAGTAGGAAGAGCCATGCCTAGCATTGAGTTGGACCCTCATTAACTTTTTCCTGAATAAAGAAATAAATAAAATATTATGGTGACCTGCAAGAAATTTACAATTCGGTGTGAGAGACAGATATGTGCACATACAGGACAGGACACATTTTTTATCTTTTATTCAGTGTTGGGATGAAGTATATGCTTAGTAAATGTTCATCTTCTGAAAGAATGATTGAATAATGATGTGAAGTACAATGTGTCAGTTGTATATAAAATGTACAAAATACATACTATGCTATGGATAGGTTTTGTGGCAGAGGTGAGGTCTGAAAAACGCCTTTAAAAGTAAGTTAGATTTCACAGGGATTGTCTCAGCGAACAGCAATAGCAAACTGCTAACGATGTTTAGATAAATGCAAGAAACGCCAAGTTTGGCATCATGTAGATGGAGTTGAGGGCATGGAGCCTGGAAAGGTAGTCAGATTGCATAGAGTTTCTAATTCTCAGCCAAAGAGTCTGATCTTTCCTTGGGAAGGCAGTGGAAACTTCTAAGGGTATGTGAGCACTGCCACTGTGACGTGAGTTAAACGTCTACCATATTTGTTTTGGTACGATACAATGAGGACTTGAACTAATGCCGTGGAAATGCGTCAGTAATCACTCATCACGCCTCCATATTTCTCACTGACTGCACAGATTGAAGTCACAAATTTGAGATATTTCAGCCTCCTCCAACTATTCCTTAGAATCTGTTTATATCTTGGGGAAAAGTGCCTCTTTTCTTTGCCCTGGCTGGTTTCTTTGCTTCACATTTTAATGCTTCTCTTCTCACCATATATAGATCTTCACTTTGTTAATTAGCCTAATATGTCCCAAGCTGTAGGTGGTGATATTAGTGACTCATGAAATCCATTCAGTAGGTTTTGACTAAAATTTTTTTCTGAAAATGTAAAATAATAAAATTAAATAAATGGCATGGTGTATAAGGCTTATATTTAGATATCTACACACACAAGTTTTTGTCTGTTTCTGACTTATCATGTAAAAAAGTGTTTCTTACAGTGGGTGCAATCAGTAAAGTTTGAAAGCCACTGAACTTGCCATTTTAATTTGATATTTTGATTCTTTAAGGGTCTTTTGCATAAAAATTTACTCAAATTATACAAATAATATAAAACAACAATGAAACAAAAATGAAAACACTCTGATATTGATTCTGTGAACAATCATGGTAGTATGCTATCATTTCATTCTTGAAATTTCTTAAAAATGTAAATGCAAATTTTGCTTTCCCTATTGTTGCTCAAAATTCATCAGTGACTCTTAGAGTATAACCACAGGAGTAATCCAAACCGGGCTACCCTGTTGATAACAAAATGTCAAGTTACCTTTTAGGTATAACATAGCCAAAAACTGCAAGTCATGTAGCCCAAGCATGTTCAACAGAAAAACTATGACCTCTAACAACACCAGGAACCAACTATTCTTCCCCTTGAAACAACAAGACTGGGACAAAACCAGAACCTGAAAACTGGAATTCTTCAAACATGAGGAGTCCATTGGCCCAGAAGATCCAGGGCTAACATCTGCCTCAATATACCTTACTGTAAGTGATCACATTTGAAGCCCTCCAATCAGATTTTGCCAAGCCAGCATTTCTCAATCCTTTCCCTTGCCTTCTAATCCCTTAAAACTTGCCCCATCTCCCAAATTAGAAAGACAGATTTGAACCTGACTCTTGTCTCCTTGCTAACCAGTTTTGCAATAAAGCCTTTCTTTTCTCAAATACCAGTGCCAAAGTTACTAGTTTCTCTGTGCTTCAGGCAGCAAGCCCATTCATTTGCTCAATCACAATAGTCAATTGCCACCATATTCACTCGGTCTCCCTTATGAGAGCAGCAATGGATGCTATTCACTGCTCCTCTCTCCCTTGGTGTCAATCAGTGGCAGTGCCACCTGGGTTCCCTTTCTTCTGACTGCTCCTGCCTTGGCTCTACTTTTTCTTCCTTCCCAACATAACATCCTATCTTTCCTTCTTTCTATATGCTTGCCTTGGATAACATTAGCCTGGGAAATCTTATCCAACTTTAATTCACTTATTAACATATCTCTTCCTTCATCTGCTCCTGCAATTTTCAGATTTCCATTTCCTGCAGCTATTTGCATATTTCCATTCAGACAGATATATTCTATCAGTTTGAACCTTTCTGAAACATAAATTATCTTTCTTCTGTAACAGCTCTCTCCTGGCTTCTCTATTTCCATTAATGGCACCACCATTTTGGGGGACAACCTGCCTAAAAAACTCAGTCTTCAACTCCTGCCCGGACCCTCACCCCTCACATCTAACTAGTTTTAAAATCTGTAGAGTGGCATTAAACAATTTTCTCACATTCATCCTCTTGTCTCCATTCTTGTTATTATTACCTACTTCAGGTTCTAATTATCTTTTGCCCAGGCTAGTATACTAGCCTTTTAATTCGTCTCTATGCTTTACTCATTTGCCTGTTTCAATTCATTATACTCAATTCTATCATACCAGTTTTCCTAAAGTGTGTCCATAATCATACTAACATTTTTTTTAAAAAAATAAAAGCTTGTAGTGTTTCCTTATTACATAGAAAATTAAATAACTATTTCGTAGGCTAGCATTTAAGGATTTCTACAATATGACCTTCCTTCTCCTGTTCATTTTCATCTGTGGTTATAAAATTGTGTCTGAACTCCATGCTCCAAAGTCTGTTAATTATTAGCTTTTGTACATGTCTTGTATTTTCTAAGCACTTGCCCATATAATTTCCTACTATTCCCACCAGTGCAAATCCTTAAATTCATTGTTTAAGATCTATTATACATACTACTATTTCTCTTAATATGTTCTTGAAGCTTCCAATATTAAGTGTGGTATTTTGTGCCTTTGAATTCTCTTTACATTTAAGTTGATACCCTCAACACACAGGTTTTATAGTGACCTCCTCCAAGAAATGGCATGCTTCTCTTATATATCTCCTGTAGATTTCATTATAGTGTACCCAAACAGGGAATTATCAATTAATTATTAAATTTTCTAATCCAAATGGCTTACATTTTTAAAACAATTAAAGAAATAGCATTATCTTGTTTAAATCTGGGCATTAAGGAGAAATAAGGGAAAGAGAGATGAAAATAATATTTTTCATACACAAACTACTTGGTCCCTGGATGCACAATAAGGCCATGTATATTATCCTCTTCAATATCCAGCTTGCCTAAAAAGTTACATTTGACACCCTATAAAAGGCTTGTGATTCCAGTCAATGGAAAAGAGGAGCTTTCAGAGGAAAAGGAGATGATTTACAGAAAATGTTTTCAGAATGTATACAAAGCCGAAGATGAAGAAGAAAGTGGGTAGGCACACGTGCAAAGATCACATTGTCTGAATTGCTCTGTGGCTCTTTAACACTCAAGATAAAGTGTCCAGAATTCTAATTCTGAACAAACTGCCATACATTATTTTCAAAAGCAAATTCTTAGAATAAAACTACCCTGCCTTACCGAAGTCTATAAATCACTTAACAGAAAGTGCAGGTAGTCTGGGCAAAAAGGGTTGTCATCAATATATAATCCACTGCACAATGTTCAGACAGCACTGAAATAAAATATTCCAGCATTTGTTTCTTCTTATGGCTGTGTTTCCATGGTACCAAGCTCAGACCATCTTAAGAAAAAAGAGGCTGTGATTCCGGAAGATGACTTTTTTTGGAGCATAGTAATAAGTCACCTGCTTTAACTGTACAATTTTTCAATTGTTTTCTTGATCATTTTTCCCAATCTTGAATTAAACACATAAAACAAATGGAAACAGCCACAAAAATTATACAATAATTTTGTGGCTGTTTGGATATAATATGCATCCAAACAATCCTTCATAGCTGATATTATGGACAAAACCATATGTAAACATTAGACCAGTTTATTTATGAAACCATGCACATTTGTATAATATCATTTGTTTTATAAACATATCTTATATTAATATTGGTACTTGCATTTTAAGTAATAAGTATTATTTACTTGGGACAGAGTTTCCAAGGAAAAATGAGGTATAGAGTTTTATCTACTCACTTTTGTCATGTTTTTGTATTATTAAAAATATCCCTATCTTAAATTGAGATTTTTGTCTACATGGAAAAAATAGCCAAATTATAGACAGCCCATGTGCTAGACAGATGGCATTTCTGATTGGGAAATATGGTTATATTTCTCAATCTTACTTGTTACTGGAAGAAATCAGAGGGCAGGCACATGGCTGACAGTCGTTTGGCAATCCCTTGACAATTCCATAGTATCCAAGAGCACATCGTTCACAGAAGTCACCAGCAGTGTGATGTTGACAATTCTGTAAAGGAAAAGGAAGAAGAAGTTTGTTTTTAATTTAGTGATAGTTAGGATGTATTTTATCATACAGTCCCTATCTACGAATGTGTGTCTATGAACACATATACTTTCTTACACACACACACGTTGTCACTGACAGAGAACTCAGTCTTTGATACAGATATTTTTAAAGAAGCTCTTTTATTTGAGAAACTAATACTGTGCTATTGTAGCTACACTGACAATAAGAGTTGCTATTCTCTTTCCCCTGCATCGATCTCTATGTAAGTTTTTCTTCTACTCTAAATTGGAGAATAGACTTCAAGAGTCTCTAAAATTTATTATTTCTTCTGGGCATTTATGTTTCTTCCTTTGTATCCCAGGTTTTAGCCCCATGAGATGTTAGAAAATGGTGCTACAAATAGTGTGGCCTTGGCACATGCCCACCAATGGGCTTTCTGAAGCCACCTCAAGGTGGAAAGCATAAATCTTTTAAGTGGCAATGGGAGTGAAAAAGATCTGCTGTGTTATCACATTAAGACTGTTACTCTCTGGGTGTGGTGGCTCACACCTGTAATACGAGCACTTTGGGAGGCAGAGGTGAGCGAATTACTTGAGGTCAGGAGTTTGAGACCAGTCTGGTCAACATGGTGAAACTCCATCTCTATTAAAAATACAAAAATTAGTTGGGTGTGGTGGTGGGTGCCTGTAATCCCAGCTACTAGGGAGGCTGAGGCAGGAGAATCACTTGAACCCAGGAGGCAGAGGTTGCAGTGAGCCGAGATTGTGCCACTGCACTCCAGCTTGGGCAACAAGAACAACATTCCATCTCAAAAATAAAAAATAAAAAAGACTGTTAGTCATCAGTTTCTTGTCAGAGGTAGGTGGTTCTTCATAAATACAGAGGAGTCAGTCTAAAACTAGTAATCGCAGCTCAATATCTTCTTTTTTATGGTTGTATAATAAGAGACATTGGGTGATATCCTTTAAGACCTTTCCACAAGGAAATGAGAATAGCTTCAGAATAGTGTGTAAACAGCTCAAAATTAAAATTCCCATGAAGCAGAATTATGTTTAACACAATAATCAATTATGCAATAAGAACTTAGGAAGAGCTACGTGCAATGCACTGAAACAGGCAATGAAAGAACATTCTACCTTCTAGAAATTGACTTAAACTGCAGGAAAATAATAAATTAAAAAACACCTGACAAATAATAAACATGGCAGCAAGAATGCAACATTGAATGTTGTTTCATGGGAATGTGATCCTTGCATGTGAGAGTTGAAAAAATGGAAGAAGAGAATTTGGAATTGTATTTTAGCTGGATTTTTTAAAACAGGTTTTGGACTGGTCAGATTAGTGACTTACATCTTATAAACAATATCAAAGAAAAGTTGAGAAACAAAAAAGTCAGTAACAAAATAGATGGGTATGTTAGTGAAATGACTTCCTGATAATCTCAGCTGGAGCCACAAAGCTGCCTGCAGGCTCTGTATTGAACGTGGATGACATCCCATAGACTGGACTCTGCTTAATTTAATCAATCAAGAAGAATGTATTGATGTTTCATGTGTCTTCTAATGGCCAAACAATTGTTGGTATGGAATGGGTGGTAATTCACAACAAACAATGGCTGATGTCATTTTCACCACAGATATTGCCATGGAATTAATTTTTGTTTAGAACTCTTTCTTTGAGAGTTTATGCTATTTCCTGCAGTGAAACTGACTGACACTGAATTTTAGATCATTTTACATTTTTTGGTGTTATATTCGAAAGTATATTGTGACATGGATTTTATAACAATGTAAAATGAATCCAGTTTTTCAATATGACAAGGTACACATCTCTGTTTTTGGGACAGAACTCTGTCACCCAGGCTGAAGTGCAGTGGTGTGATCTTGGCTCACTGCAACCTCTGCCTCCTGGGTTCAAGTGATTCTCCTGCTCAGCCTCTCAAGTAGCTGGGACTACAGATGCATGCCACCATGCCTGGCTAATTTTTGAATTTTTAGTAGAGATGGGGTTTCACCATGTGGCCACTCTGGTCTCAAACTCCTGACCTCAGGTGATCCACCTGCCTCAGCTTCCCAAAGTGCCTGGATTATAGGCATGAGTCACTGTGCCCAGTCAATCTCAAATCTTCTACTTCTACACCTCACCCTCTCAATGATAGCCCCCTATTTAAAGAGATCAGAAAGCTCTAATTTGGATGCTCCCTTGGTTTCCTGGCACACAATTCAGTGTCTTGTCACCTTATTTTCCATCCCTTTAACATTCGTCTCTGTCTTTTGTCTGAAGCTACTCCACTCCTAAACTGGTTTCCTTGCCCACCTCCCCATTTTCTCCAGCGTCTTCATTCCCTCCTTTGTGGGCTCATTCCCTTAATATCTGAAATTGGTCATGCCTTTCCTGTCTTAAAAAAAAATCTCTGAGGTATCAAATTGCTTGACAATTTCTTACCTATTTTTGATAAGCTTTTAAAAAGAAATTGTTTACATTCCTGGTCTGTACTTCTTCATCTCCCATGCACCCTTTAAACAGGCTTCTGGTTTCACCATTAAACATAATACCAGATGACCCATAAGACCTTTGTTGCTAAAGCAAAACTTACAATAATCAGGCCTCTTGATATGTAAGTTTTCTGTAGCCACTGATGTTTCTGGATACTCTTTCTTTGAAATTTTCTCTTCCCATGGTTTCTTTAAGAGTAAGCCGGTTGATTTTTCTCCTACTTCTATGGCCACACTAATTCTCCTCTATGGATTCTCCCTTCCCTTTCTGTTTAATAAGATCGATGTCCTGAATTCTAACTTTGGCTCTCATCTGTTTTTTTCTCCTCCACATTTACCTTGGTGATATCATCCACTACTATGACTTCAGTTAACTGTATGCCCAAAACTCTGTATTTTATGTATTTAGCCTGGGTATCTCTAATGGGCTCTAGACTTCCACTTCTAATTGCTTCTTAAATAAATACTGTATAACACAGAAGCACCTTACATTTGAAATGACAACAATTAAGTTAATCTCTCGCTTAACCTGCTTCTCATTTCATCTGAGGTCACTGTCATCCACTCAATTGCCCAGGTCAGCAACGAAGAGGCCTCTCTTATCCTAGATATCCATCAGATCATCAGTTCTGTGAGTCTATTATCCCCTGTTTCTTGACTTTCTTGTTGCTACTATTTTCATCTGGTCACTGTCATATTTTATCTGGATTATTAGAATAGCCTCTTAACTAAAGATCCTGTCTGCATATTTTCTTATCTGGTGATTTTTCCACACTGCAATCACAGTGATCATCCTATGAACATATCAAACCATGGCCTTCTCTTGCTTGAAAGGCTACACTAGTTCTCAAATGCAGTCAGGATGGGTAAGTCCTTAGCATGGCAAGGAAGAGCTGCATTATATGCCCTCCCACACCCGCACCACCACTGTGCTTACCCCTCCAGCTGTACCTGTAGTCACTGCTTTCTTGGCATTTCATGCCATAGCCACGTGGGGCCATCTGAAATTCTCAAATTATGCGGATACTCTTTATCACTGCTGGGCTTCTCATTTGCAAATGCTTAACTCTAGAGTGTCTATCAGGCTAGGACCTATTCATTTCAGCTGTTATTTTAAATGTCACTGTCTCTGAGAAACATTCCTGATACCCTAAAACTGGCTTAAATGCTCCTTTTAGTGCATCAAACATGGGAGGCATTCAATGACTATTCTGAATGACTCAATGAATGAATGCATGTTCCAGAAAGTACAGATGAAACTGGTCAGGCTTTTTCAGATGAAAAAGGCCAAGTTTCATGTGTAATTGCAGAAAAATGGTTAGCAGGGCAAAACAGTTTGTTGTATTTTGCCATTGACTTAAGTACCATAATCCTCTTTTATTCAACCATCCAAAGGAACCGCCATCTTTTAGCAATAAAATAGCCATTCCATATTTAACAGTAGCATTATGAGAGATAATGGCTCCAAGATAAAACAATTATCTACGAATTCTAACTTCAAATCATTCAACAAGGTGTCATGCTGATGAATAAGTGTTAACTAGGGAGTATTTTAAGAACATATTTTATAGTTATAGAGATGAATGTGCCAAAAATACACGGGATCTTCAACAATGACTTTCAGTATTCTGCTTTTGCAGTAAAATCATTGCATACTGAATTATTTTATGTAACCTAAATAATTGATAACTGAATTATAATCCTTAAAGGCAATGATCACTACCAAAAAGAGTTCAAGAGTATGATTTTGTTTCTCTTATACCTATAAGTCTACATTTCTTCAACAGAGAAAATAAACATCTTAATCTTCTCTGGACAGTCAATCTTGTCAGTCTTTCACAGGGTTGCTGACATGCTATATTTGTTTAATTGAATCAAATGTCCTGGTTAGGTCCACAAATGCACAACACATAAATCAGGAGCCTCTTTTTAAACTTTTTGATATATCCTTTTCATATGACTTTCCTGTCTGCTTTGAAATAGTGTACATAATATTTTTTTCTTATGCAGAAATTAGACTTTAGAGAAAATTTCTATATTTTGGATACCTAATAAGAAGTTTAATTATATTCTCAGAGTGGTATGTGCTAGTATCTCTTCAATAATGCATTAGAATATATTAGATTTGTTAAGTTTTTTTTTGCACACTGGAAACTGTTGGTATACATTCCTTTTACAAAATCAAATGAGTATAACATTAATATTATAGTATCTCAGGCCTAAGGTGAGAAATTACTTAACCTAACTTTCTTGCCATACAGGAATACCTTCTATACTTTCCTTGAGATATCATTAAATGCATGAATTCTTATAAGACAGCTTTTTTCATCCTGTGAAGTTTTTCTTTACGGTGAATAAAAAATTTTACTTCCAATTTTCAGTCAGTGATCCAAGTTCTGCCTTCTGAAGCTATGAAAATTAAGTCTAATTATCTTTTCCTAGGGAAGGTCCTCAAATATCTAAGAATACTATTACTTCCTAAATCTTTGTTTCAAGCTAAACATTTAGCAATCTTAGTTACTCTGGGTTTCTTTCAAAATATAGTAGATTATAAGTCTCTAGCTGTGATTTGCAAATATATCAAATGTACTTCCTTCTTTGATTTGGATCTTATACAAATAACAATGCCCTGTGTTGGCACCTAGTGAATCTGTGATCAAGTAAGGACTCTGACTTCACATGAATTGCTAATATGTGTCATTTCCTCTGTTCTTTCCCCTCAACACTAGAAAATAAGCTCCTAGAGGGCAAGATCCATGCAGTCTTCATATTCCTAGTACCTACCATAGACCATAGATCTGCATATTGGAAACATAATTAACAGATGCCACAGGAATGAACAAACAAGTGAGCTTACTTGAGTTCACACCTTTTCTATTAATCTCATCTTGTTAATTGTAATTCATAGTTTCATCTATCAGCATCTTTTCCCACCATCCAACACATCAGATAATACTTTCAGCTTTATGTTACCTGAATATTTGATAGATCTCATCCAAAGCATTTACAGATATTTGGAACACACCAAGGTCAAATACAAAGCTTGTGCCTCATCATCAGAGATATCACTAGCACTTACTCTGGGTCACATTTTTTAGCAATGTATATGCCCATAAACCTATCAGCTGGATAACATCTGGCTCATATTTTCAATCTTGTGTGTAAGGATACCATGAAATAGCTTATCAAACGTCCATTTAAACAAACCACCATTTGAATCATAGATATGGCCTCTACTGTTCTATGACTATAGTTATTTAATTTATCTAACACAAGTTCATCAACTGTAGAAGAAGAAATAATCTTGTCTACCTCATAAGTTTATTGTAACAATAAATGAGAAAATCTCTGTACAGTGCCCAGTCCTGGTCCTGGTATATACACACTTTTGGACACATGATAGCAGTATTTTTGCTGAATTTGAGATATATCACATTGCCTGATAAACTTGGTATTTTACTGGGATTTAAAATACTAGGGTCTCAGATATGTAAACAGTAAACCTAGCACTTAGTTCGATATGTGCTATTTTGAGTGAACTTATTTTTTTTTAATTTTTTTTGGTGTGACGGGGCCTGTGTTGACCAGGCTGGTCTAACTCCTGAATCCTCTTTTCTTGGCCTCCAAAAGTGCTGGGATTACAGGCATGAGCCACTGCACCCACCCAAGTGAACCTATTCTGATTCCTAATGAGCACTTTTTATTTTTTCCACAGTTGACAGATATTTGTTAAGTAAGCAATACTTAAGTTTCATTGGAGCTCACAATCAATCTGTTTTCTACATTTTACTTTCCTTTATAAAACCTGGAAAGACATTTTATTGCTTTTTATCCTGTGACACATTTTATATTCTCACAATTTCTCAAGCGTTTTCCATACATGACCCTTTGACACTTTTGCAGATTCTGTCATGACTCTAGGATGTAATTCACTTGAGCTTTCAAAATCAGACTCATTTAATCAACAGAGTGTGTTTACACTCTCTCACCGTCTGGAGAAAGCAGTTTGTAGTGGATTTGAAACCTGCTTCTAATTCTTCTTGGCCAACGCTCTATAGGTTGCTTACATTTTCTTAGCATTAATTTTCAGAACTTAGTATAATGCTAATAATCTCTATTTTGGCTTGTTAGGTAGATAACATAAGTTTACAAAACACCTTCAACAGTGGATTCTAGTTACAAATCTGTCTATTTACTGAATATAGGGTTAACTGATTAAATGTTTCAGGCAACAGTGATGATCAATTACAGAAATTTATTATTTTCTTATTTAAATAAGAATTAGAGTGAAAATAATATTTCCACAAACAACTTTTTCTTTAAAAAGTTGAGCTACCTAAGGCTTCAGTATTCCCATGTGAAAAATAAAAGAAATAATTCTGATTATAGGGTGTAGTGATGATTAAATGAAAATATCTTCCTTCTGTATCTATCTCTCTACCTATCTATACTAGTTAGTGTTAGTTCACTTACCTCCCCCTCCCCCCTTCGATTCAATATCACATAGGTTTTATTCTTCAAAAACAAAGTTTTTTTTAAGGAGCAACAGTCACTGAGCCATAGATAATAACATGCCTATGTTATGCCTCGGATGAAGCAACAATTCTCTCACAAGTATCATTAGGTATGATGAAGAGCATAGTTATAAAATGATGTGGGTTTCTTTGAAATGTTTAGTCTATAAAGCTTTTTATAGTTTTCTTTCCTATGCACTTTATATTTTCAGAGAAAAGTGTGAAGAAAAAGAAAAACAAGATAAGTGAGCGTTCATCTTCAAATATCATCAAGTTGGGGGTTAAGGCTTGCTATGGTCTGAACATTTGTGTTCTCCAAAAATATCTATGTTGAAATCCTGTCTCCCATTGTGATAGTAATATGAGATGGGGCCTTTGGGAGGTGATTACATCATGAGATTGGAACCCTCATGAGTAGGATAAGGGCCTTTACGAAAGAGACCCCAGAGAGCTATCTAGTACCTTCCAACACGTGAGGACAAAGAAAGAAGGGGTCATCTATAACCAGGAAATAAGCCCTCCCCAGACACTGACTTTGCTGGAGCCTTGAACTTGGACCTCCCAGCCTTCAGAACTGTGGGAAATAAGTTTCTGTTATTTATAAGCTACCTAGCTTATGATATTTTGTTACAGCATGCTAAATGGACTAAGGCAGTAAGAAAATCCAGCATAGTGCTAGGCATAAAAATGTTTTTTATATTTTTTGATTATTATCAACTGATTGGTTCTTCAACTACAAATGGTAGATAAGGTGTATGGTAATTATCATCTTTATGATCATCATTATCATAATTACTTTTATGAAGCACTAAGTAATGTTCTAAGCCTTTCATTGAGTATTTCACAGAATCCTTACAAAAACTCTGTGAGCAGCCACTATTATTATTTTCATTATATAAATGAAGAAACTAAGACCTCATTAAGGTTAAATTGAGTAGGCTCACACTGCCAGTAAGGGGTGAAGCCAGAATTTGAATCAAGGCACTTTGACTGCAGAGTTCATGCTTGCTACTATACCAAGGTTGAGGTCATTGCACTGTGTAATGGATAGGATATGAAACTGAGATCCATATTACACATAAAAGAGAAATCAGTACGCTTCAGTTTCCTCAGTTACAACGTGGGAGTAATAACAGCTATTTCTTATTTGCCTCATGAGGCCATTTCAAAGATGAACAGAGTTGCCTAAATTCAAAAGTTATAAGTTCCATGAAAGAAAATAGAAAAATTTGGAGCATAACAGTTTATACCAGCTGTGTTTGTTTAATGGAGGTATTTATTTTTTACTTTATCTAGGGATTTCTCAGAAAATAGACATGCTTTTAGAATTCTTAGGGAACAAAAATAGAATACTCGGTCAAAAGAGGACAGTATAAAGATGATAATTTTAATCCTAATCAAAATTAAATTAAACTGCATCCTTTATAAATGCTTCTAAATTAATCATATAAAGCAAACTTAACTGTGCTAAAGATGCCAGTGAAGTGAAGATTGCATAAGAAACATGCATTTAATTCTTGCTTAAGAATGTATATAGCTTAACCTCTTCCTCCCAAATTACTTATTGAATTTTTCAGGCAAGCAGATGATAAAAAAATAGTATACTAAAGCAAGATAGTAATTATTTCTGGAATTCATGGATGGCTAATATTAGTTATTCGTTTAGCCAATAATATCATTTCTGGTTCTGTTTACGGTGAAAAATGTATGTATGATCGCCTCTTAAATGCATCTGCACTCCCACCCCACTCTCAACAATTAAGCATATGATTAATTTAAATATCCTGGTTAAAAGAGGATAGCTTTAGGAAGCTAGGAATAGAAGTTTTCTTAACATGCAAGAAATGTTTTTCTTACACTAACCATCAGCATCATACTTAATGGTGAAAGATTTAAGGCAATCATATTAAAATTGAGAATAAAATAGCTGATTAGGAAGACAAAAAACATGAAACTACTATTATAACAGATACAGCTTTTGACAAGTAAAAACACAATTATAATATTTGCAAATAATAGTATTGTAGGCCGGGTGTGGTGACTGACACCTGTAATCTCAGCACTTTGGGAGGCCGAAGTAGGCAGATTACTTGAAGTCAAGAGTTTGAGACCAGCCTGGCTAAAATGGTGAAACTCTGTCCCTACTAAAATACAAAAATTTGCCAGGCATGGTGGCAAGTGCCTGTAATCCAGGAGAGGGAGGTTGCAGTGAGCAAAAATCATGCCATTGCATTCCAGCCTGGGTGACAGAGTGAGAATTCCTCTCAAAAAAAAAAAAAAAAATTGTAAACATAACAATAACTGAATCAATTGATAAACATCTAGAACTAAAATAAAAGTAATTGGATATCAAATACATGTAAAAACACCTATTCTAATAGTTAAGGTTTACTGATAATGACCAGTTAGTACATTTACTATTAAAATGAAAATGTAAGATCATAGAAATAATTTTAATATAAGAAATGCATGCTTGATATAGATGACTTTAAAACAGTTTACTGTAAGACATAAAATGTCTGAATGGAGAAGACTGACTAGTATAAATATAGTATTTCTTTGCAAACAAGTTACTTTAATTCCAATCAAAATTCCAGTAACATTTTTGGGGAAGAAACTGAAATAGTCAATACAAGGTCAGCTGGAAGAATATGCAAGAACATCTAGTCAATTAGAAGAGAAGAGAAATAAAGGACTTTGTTTTACCAGATATGATAACACAAGCTGAAGGTAAGCAGAACATTGTAATAAGAACTGAAAGGTAAGTAAAACAAGGTAAGATATGTTTAAGTATCCTGAAACATATCTTAATATGGATGAAATAAATTTGTATATGTTCAAATACAGTAATGTTTCAAGGGGAAAAGGAAATAATCAGTATATGTTTCTTTACAGTGGTAATACATATTTGAAGAAAAATTACCTCCCCATACCATAGTAATAAGTGGATCTAAAATTAAATCATAAACATAATAGTAAATACTGTGGGATGTCAATATCAAAATATCTCAGTATAGAAAGCCACATGCCTGGGTAAGATCATCATCAGAATAAATGTAGTTAGAGAAACAAATTGCTCCAAGGATTGAGTCCCAAGAACACCACTATGTACATTTAAGAGTAATGAAGAAAACTGAAAGTAGCAGCCATTGAATTTGAACATCCTCAGAATGCCATGGTCTGGGAAGCAAATTGAACAAAGGGTTTCAAGAAGAATGGGGTGATTCACAGTGGCAAACACTGCTAATAGATCTAGTAAGGTGAACACTGGTGGTTGTACATTAGCCATCAGTTCCAGTATAGAAGAGCAGGTGATAGCCTGCTTTTAGTAGTTCCAGAGAAAATGGATGAAGAGAAATTATAGACAGGACAGACCTCTCTCCATTGTATAGAAGGAGAAGAACGAAGTGGTTACTTAGAAGGGGAGTGAGTCAAGAGAGTTTGTTTTTGCTTTTAAGGTGGAAAAAAAAGTGACAATAAAAGAGGGAGGATAGATTAGCCAGAGTGATGTCATCAAATGGGAGAGGGGTGGAACTGAGAACCTAGGAGGAAGCTGTGATCTTTTCTGGAAGCAAGAATAGTTCTTCCAAAGTAATAAAAAGAGTCATAATAATTGGACACATATGCAGAAAAACGGGTGCATGCAGTAGTGGGAGCTTGGTGTTACCTCTTCCAATAGCTTCTAAATTCTCAGTGAAATAAGAGGCAACACCATCAGCTGAGGGTAATGATGGGAGGGGGTGAGAGGAGAGGTTTAGGCTTGAGGATGGAGGGGAAGGTATGAATCAATCACCTAGGAATATGGAAAAGAAAATAGATGAGAGAAAAGTGGCATGACTGCAGAGCAATACAAACAGTCCATTTGAAGAGAGTGATCATAAATTTCAGGTGAGATTAGAGAGCACAATTGTCTTTTTCTACAGCCACGTTCAGCTTAGAAGGTGCAGGGTTGGAGGTGGTAATAGGATTCTCACAGTGTTGGAGTTCACGTGAGTAAAAAATAAGTAAAGAAATAGCAAGGAAATGAGCGTTGCAAAGCAGCAGTACTAATGAAGTATCATGACTATTAAGCTGGTTACTAGAGTGAAAACATGAGTTAAGAAACAAGGAAAAAGTGTGTGCATCAATTGTGAGATTACACACGCTGAAGTATTTAGAAGAAGAGAACTAGAGAGAAAAGACACAATGTCAAAAAAAAAAATAAATAAGAAACGTCAAATGGAGACCAGAGAGGCACAAGAAACTGAAAGCTAAGAGTATTGAAGAGTTAAGTTTATAGACATTAAAATCACTAAGAATTATGACTGGAGCAGTGCTAGGGAAAATGACAATGAGACAGGGAAAATCAGCAGGAGAGCAATGGGGAATCTAAACGTTAGTAGGTGACTTCAACAAGCACAGAAAGCGAAGCATGAGAGTCAAAGCTGGGTGCTGTAGAGCAGCGTCGCCAATGTTTTTGGCACTGAGGACTGGTTTCATGGAAGACAATTTTTCCATGGCCTGGGGTTGGGAGATGGTTTTGTGATGATTCAAGCAAGTTACATTTACTATGCACTTTATTTATAGTGAAGTAATTATACTACTCACCATGAAGTGGAATCAGTGGGAGCCCTAAGCTTGTTTTCCTGCAACTAGACAGTCCCATCTGAGGGTGATGGGAGACAGTCACAGATCATCAGGCATTAGATTCTCAGGAGAGTGCAACCTAGATTCCCCAGCATGCGCAGTTCACAATAGGGTTCGTGCTCCTATGAGAATGTAAAGCTGCCTCTGATCTAACCGGGGGTGGAGCTCAGGCAGTACAGTAATGCCAGGAATGGGGACAGCTGTAAACACTAACGAAGCTGCGCTTGCTCCTTCACCTGCCGCTCGCCTCCTGCTGTGTGGTCCGGTTTCTAAAAGACTGTGGGTCAGTACTGGCCTGCAGCCCAAGGGTTGTGGACTCTGCTGTAAAGGAGGATGGATAATATGAAACTGGCAGTGAGGGGCAGGAAAACGTGCCCCACCTTCAGACTCAAGGGAATGAAGAGTATGAAAGAAAGTGATGGCTACTGCAGCTGGGTGTGCTGGCACTTTGAGAGGCCAAGGTGAGTGGATCACCTGAGGTCAGGAGTTCGAGACCAGCCTAGCCAACATGGTGAAACCCCATCCCTACTAAAAATACAAAAAATTAGCCAGATGTGATGATGTGAGCCTATAGTCCCAGCACTGGGGAGGCTGAGGCACGAGAATCGTTTGAACCAGGAGGCAGAGGTTGCAGGAGCAAAGATCGCACCACTGCCCTCCAGCCTGGGTGACAGAGGGAGATAGCATCTCAAAAAACAAAAAAAGAAAAAAAAAGTGATGGCAACTGCTTAGGACGGCTGCTGGGGTAGCAGCATGCAGAGTGAGAGCTGGGTTTTAGTCAGAGCAAGAATAAAAGAACATTGAGGGAAGAGGAGGATTCTGTGGAAGGTTTTTTGTCTGTTTTGACCATGAGTTCCACAAGGCTCAGTGGAATGGTTTCAGAAGAAGAGCAGAGTCGGGAGACGGGCTTAACAAAGATGTCCACAGCTGTGGACAGATTACAGTCTGGGGGACAAGCGGTGACAGGGGCAACCTAAATGTCTTACAGTGACTACAATAAACAGGGTGGAACACATGATTTCTGCTCGTTCTAATGCAGATGGTGGTGGTAGAGTGTGCAGAGTGCTACCAGGAACATAAAAAATAGAAGCGGCCTCAATTCTAGGGGAAATGGGTAAATTATGGGACAGCCAATCAAAGATGTGTAAAGATTTTAAGTAATATCTAACAACATAATACATCCTTATGATAGGTAAAAATGTAAAAGACATGAAACTGCATTAATGGTGTTATATAAATCTTTTTCATAAACACATGTAAAAATTGGTAGGAAATACTTAAAATATTAAATTTTTATCTTATGTTGCATTTGGGGTGACTTTTTTTTCTTAATTCTTTTCTGTAATTCCTGAATTTCTTATGAAAAGTTTATTTATAACAAAATAATCAGAAAAAAAGGCTCATGTAATTTTTAAATAGGTGTGCCTTCTGGTGCTCTTCTAAGACGCTGTGAAAATTCTATTTCTTGACATGAGCAGTGGTTTTCCCAGTTATTTTTTCATTACTTTTTAAAATGTAGAATCTGTGAATATCTTTTCCCCTTGCATATTTTATTTCACACACATGGTGTGTTCCCTTGCAGTTTAGCCGGCCTCTGCATTGGAATTCTGAGCATGTATAAAGAGAAATGAGCACGTGGACCTTGTTCAAGAAAGGCTCAGAGGACTACCTGGCATATCGATGTTTCAGGGTCACACAGGCTGCTGTGTCCATTACATTGACATGGAACACAGGTGCCCAGGGTCAGTCCAGGGGTTCGGCCACCTGGTTCAGAATGCAGTCGATAAAATCCTGGCAAGCATGCCTGAAAGAAAAGGAAGTCAATTAGGACAGCCAAATTAGAAACGTTGCATTAGCAGTGCTTGAGCTCTACAGTGGCTAAAAAGACAGACTGGCCTTCCTCTACCTACGGCAGGGGCAACATCGCTTACAAAAACAAGTGCCCATGTTGATATCTAATGTGTATTTCTTCCTGGTCTCTAAGGTGTGCAGGTGGCATCCATGTGTAATCAGACTTTAGCCAAGGAATATGTTTATTTGTAGATACAATTCAGCCTGAAAAAGTTCAGAAGAGTCTTTTTCTTGAGAAAAGAAGTTTGTTTTCAAATAACGTTGTCATGTGGAATAAAGAGAATTCCAATGTCCTTAACACCTAAAATCTGCTTTTACAGTGCTTCATATATAACAAGCAAATGTCCAATGAAACACAGCAAAAAAATTAAATAAAGATTGTTATGGACGCATTGTTTATACTGATATAATTTAAAGACGATAACAGTAAGAAATTCGAAATAATAAAAACTCTGCATGTCTTGGGAGTATAGACCACCAATAAAATTTATCTTTCCCTGATATAATTTTCTTCATTTTGCAATAAATGTCTGAAAACAAACAGAAAACTTCCAGTGAAGCTGACATATGCAAAATCAAGACTTCACTTTCATTTGGGTTTATGATGAAAATGTATCAACAAACATCCCTGGCTTTCTGAAATGTAGGCCACTATTCTGGAACGAGGATGAAGACAGTCTTTTGTTTCAGGTTCTGTCCTTTCCTCCTACATAGCTGCAGACATTGCTTGATTTATGAATAAAAGGTAGGAGTCAGTTTTTCAAATGCCATGGAAGATTATAAGGGGACTATTTTACCACCTTGGTTAAGTAGGATTTTTTTTTTTTCCACTGAAAAATCTCATGCCCATTGATGAAAGAAAAGTGATTGCTGACTAAGCAGGAAAAAATATCAGACTCGGAACTTTCTAGTGCCTCCAAATCCCTTTGGTTCTGGCCTAGGCAGTCCAGAGAAGAATATACAAAGAGGCTCTTTATAAAACGATCTAGCCTAAGAGCCAGCACTCTCCTTGTTTATTTTGATTTGGATAATGCAAAAGAGCCTCAATTAAGCACTTAATCAAGAGACTCTCTGGTTTTATTGCAGCCTAAAAGAAATTTCTGATGAGATTTAATAATGTCCCAACTTTGAGCGTACTGATAAAGAAAACTGAGAATAGTATTCAAAATATTTTGAGTCTTACTTGTTTTATGGTGGATGTAATCATATCATTTAATGAAGTTTATACATATTATTTAAAATCAAGGTTTGTTTTTGCCGTTATTACTGAGTTAGTTTTGGAAATGATGGTTGAGGAATTCATTGAAGCATAATTGAAGAAACAAACCAAGATATATTTAAAAGTGGTTCATAGTGTGGGTTATTCCAATTCTTTAGCAAGTTGACGATTGAATAAAATTGAATTTTCTGTGCATGGATTTCATCCTTGAATACTTATATAATTATTGCTATATTATTGACATACTATAGGTGCATGCATGTGTGTGTGTGTGAAACACTCACACACATTGAGAGGAAGTTTCTAGCCAAACAAAAGTTTAAAATAAATCTTAGAAGAAAAAGAAAGATAAGAAGCAATAGTTGGGCGGGTGAGGTGGCTCATGCCTGTAATCCAAGCTGTTTGGGAGGCCGAAGTCGGTGGATCACCTGAGATCAGGAGTTCGAGACCAGCCTGGCCAACCTGGTGAAACCTCATCTTTACTAAAAATACAAAAATTAGCTGGGCGTGGTGGCGGGTGCCTATAATCACAGGTACTCAGGAGGCTGAGGCAGGAGAATTGCTTGAACCAGGAAGGCAGAGTTTGCAGTGAACTGAGATCATGCCATTGCACTCCAGCCTGGGCAATGGAACCAGACCTGTCTCGAAAAAAAAAAAAAAAAAAAAAGGAAGCAATAGTCTTCACTGAGGACTCATACAAAGGTTAGTGTTGTAGACCCAAACGCGAAGGTGGGCACTAAGGTGAAGTCTACTCTAATGCATAACACATTTGTCCTATTACTGTGACTTTTCCCTGGACAGGCAGCCTGACACAATAGAAAAACACCCGTGGTGGAAGTCTGTGGTCCAGTCTATCTCTAGAGGAGGTGGAATCAATTCCTTTCAGGGAGAGTTGAGGCCCGGGTTTGTTTTAAAACTCTTAGGAGAGTCTAATAAAAAATTAAGGTGCAACATCACTTGCAAGCTCCTCATTCTCTGCTGTGCATGTGTGCATTTAAAAGGGCATATGGACAAGGCAGGACGTAGTGCTCACATCTGTAATCCCAGCATTTTGGAAGGCTGAAGTGGGTGGATCAGTTGAGGTACGGAGTTTGAGACCAGCCTGGCCAACAGGGTGAAAGCACATCTGGACTAAAAATGCAAAAATCAGCCAGGCATGGTGACGTGCATCTGTAATCCCAACTACTCTGGAGGCTGAGGCACAAGAATTGCTTGAAACTGGGAGGTGAATTGGCTAGTCGTGGTGATGCACATCTGTAATCTCAACTACTCTGGAGGCTGAGGCCTGAGAATCGCTTGAATCTAGGAGGTAGAGGTTGCAGTGAACTGAGATCCAGCCACTGGACTCCAGCCTGGGTGACAGAACAAGGCTCTGTCTCAAAAAATAAAAATAAAAAAAAGTGCATACAGACTCCGGTACTATAAAAGGAATGAATATGAAAGCTTTGATTTTATGTTAGTTTTGTATGAGAGATATGGGCAAGTTACTTTGAGACACAGTTTTGTCATCTCACAAATAAGCAGGTATAATAACTCAGATAACTTCTAAAGTGTCTTTCAATTCTAACATTTTAGATTAGTTCTGATTTATTTTGTGCCCTGATGGATTGCATTTCTATGAGGTAGGAAAAAAAGAAGAGAGAGAGAGAAAGTATTTGACAATGCAAAAATTAGAAACTTAGAACATGTTTTAAAAAAAACAGAAATTCTCTCTTTTCCTTGGTCACTTTGTACTATTCTTTCAATTAAAAAAAAATTTAGGATGGTTTTCAATATTGAATGTTTTTCCTCTTGGCAAACTGAGACAAAGTTCATGAGAATGATTATGTTTGAATTGGAAGTAAAAAGTTACTTTTTGAGTTCCATCTAAAATTCTTTCTGAAATACAATGGCAAATTTAAAAAAAGGAAATAAATACTTTCCTGAGCTCCTCTTACCTATTTCTATTCTAATTAAACGTATCCAAAGTTCTCTTACCCAGTGTTGAAATTATTCATGTTTCAAATTTCTTCTGCTCTCCTCTATCTTTAATTTATTTTCATAATATATTGTTTCATTAAAACGTTAGATCAAATTTACACAAAAATGTGGGAGGCTAGAGGGGAGAGAATGAAACAAAGATGGTGGAAACCCATCATATCCCAGGCTCAGGGCTGCACACTGCATTCCTTTCTTTCTTCAGGGTTTAATAATAAAAATAAGACACTTGTGCTGAAGCTCATAAAAACACTCTATCTTGTATCTTTGCATGGATTTTGCAATCAGGCAAACCTGAGTTTAATTCCTGTTCCATCACTTTTTATGTTGGAAGGTTTTGAATATTGTGTGCCTCAGTTTCCTCACCTGGAATGTAGGAATATTGTATAGTCATGTGCTGCTGCAAAATGACATTTTGGTCAATGATAGGACCACGTATATGACAGTGGTCCCATACAATTATAAAATGATATTTTTATTCTACCTTGTTTTGTTAAAATACACAAATACTTACTATTATGTTACAATTGCCTACTGTATTCAGTACCAGTAACATGCTGTGCAAGTTTGTAGCTTAGGAGCAATAGGCTATCTCATGTAGCCTAGGCGTGTAGTAGGTTATACCATTTAGGTTTGTGTCTGAACACTCTGTGATGTTTGCATAATGAAGAAATTACCTAATTACACATTTCTCAGAATGTATCTCTGTCGTTAAGCAGCACATGACTGCAAAACGTAATAGTTGAGTATAAGTTTACCTAGGTTTTGGAAACAGAGGTATTAAGGTTTGAACTGCTGTGTAGGTGTGTGATCATGGACCTCAATTTCCTCACCCATAAGAAGGGGATCATAAATTATAGTCGATGATATTGGTGTAACTGTATTAGAAAATGTGCTTGGGATGGTACTGGAGAGAGTAAGCACTCAATCAGTGGTAAGTTCTGTTTTTTTATAGTGTTGTTCTGAGAATTAAATGAGATAAAGTATGTTTAATACATACATAAATCAATAGGTTTCTGTAATTCAAAAAGTTTTTTAGATGTAATTGCTGGGAATAAACTAAAAATAAAGATACCATGATTGTTTTAAGTTGTATTTGTAAACAAAATTATAATATAACTTACCCATGCCATGTTCCTTAACACTTGCCTGTACATGAATACAGAGACTTGGGATCTCCTGTGTACAACAGAAGTGATAAAGGATAGATGTGTGCATGTGTAAGTAGGTAAGACTTTTTTTGCATTTTGCCTTATGAGCTTTATGAGTTGATAATAGGTATAAATTATTTGGAGATTCAAAAAAATCAGTTTTAGTCACCATAAGGGACAGCTTCTGAGTGGTAACCCAATAGACACCAGCCATTCAACTGTGAGCCTGAAGCCCTATTAAAATGTGGGAAGAGAGGATAGTGGCGGAAACTATCAAAACGTGACCTGGAGATCATTGACAAATTTCTGATTTCCGTATTACTGCAGAGAGCTGCATATGCAATGCTGAATATTTTCCGTTTTTTAAAAAGAAAGTTGTAAGTAAGAATGGTATCTGCATATAATCTTTTAACTGCATATAGCTCAGTTTAAGTCAGTTCGGGCAATCACTACAACTAGCGTAACTTGAAGACAGGTTAAATAAAGTATAACCAACTCAGTGGCTCCAACACCGAGAAATCTGGTGAGGAAATGATATCCTTTGTTTGACTTCTGAAGGTAATCTGTCCCCTTCTGCAAATAATAAATTATAATAATTAGGTATTTCTGGAACTAACATTTTTAATCCCCAGGGCCGCAGTGCCATAACAGGACAGGTAGCAGGCAAAGGCTAAGTGTCTTTACAACTGGCTACATTTTAGTAGTAACTAATATTTAATTTTGTTTACTTGCAACCATACTGTGGATAAAAGCATGAAATAAAATAGCCTGTGGATGCAGTTGTCTCTAGAATACCATACATTTTGTAAAAATATTGTAGAGGAATTGCTTTGTGTATTCATGACCCAAAGCACATGTTACTTGAATGGGATGTATTATTTCAAAACTGTCCTTAGCTTTTGCTTTGATGATAAAATTTTATGCCTGGGTAATTACACTTAGAAATGAAGATGAATTATAAATAAGATGTATAATGGATTAGAGGCAAGGGTTGTAGAGGACACCTCAGGTACCTTATTATGAGAGATAGGCCTTTATTTCTGTAATCTTTCTACTAAGGTATTATTGTAATTACTGTCTGTAAATAGATGCTTAAGTGAAAATCATGGGACATAGGTAAAGCCACTAATGCAGATGACAATTTGTACATATTCTTAGTTTTTTTTGATTTTCATTTATCATTTGTTTTATTTGTGCTGATTTATATTTTTATATAATGATGGAACATGACTAAAATTAATGGGAAAGCATATATTTGAATGTACTATTCAAAAAGTCTATTAATCATAAGAAGAAAAGTTTTTAACATTTAAAATGTACAATGGAAGGTCAGTTGCATTAAAATAATTTGCTATTCTATTAACATTTTTTGTTCACAAGTGAACAGTATTATTTGAAATAAATGCAGGAAAAATATAGCTGTAATAACCTTCTCTTCAAGATATCCAAAGGTCAAACTTGATTATTTACTGAATATTTCTACAGCAAAATAATATTGTAGAATCAGAGAATTTTAGAACTTCAACTCAATCTGTTATTTATAAGTTGGATAGCTATATAAGAACTAAGCCCTACAGCAATTAAGAACATTGACCAAGTGCACAGAGTTAAAAGTACAACCAAACACTCCTTGGGATAAAGGAAATTTCATCTCTTGTCGAGAAAAGTCTCACATTCTTTCTGTCCTCTATTTTAAAATCTTCAATGCTCACTGGAAAGGTCACCCATTTTAGATGTGCCACACGGTCTCATTTTTCACCCATACATGATATGTGCATATGTATATTGGAAACAGCAGTGCATATTAGCTTACTGGTGTGTATATATATAGAAGTATGTAGGAGACGGATTACTTAATTATTTATTAGCTCAAAATAGACACATATAAATAAATATTGCCCTTCAGAGCAGTCACAAGAAAGGCTAGAAAATTATTCTAAGCAAGTGTCACAAAGTTGTTGCAGTTATTCTATAAAATTTTTCCTTGAACAATGTGAAATCCATGTGATGGTAACTAAACGGAATGCTATGTCACTTTATAATGGGATTTAAAATATATGTTTCCATTTAAATCAATCCTTACGATGTATAGGTAAAAACCCAAGATTTGGCAACAAAGAGAGCAAGTACCCTGTCCAAGTAGTGTAGCTAGCTGAGATTCACTGAAACCAAATTCCTTTTTCTTTTCATGATGCCATGTCCCTCTCAGGAAATTTATACTCGTTATTTTTAAGTTTCACTTCAGTTTTGACCTAGTGTTATCATCTGTCTCACGTATCATACTTAATAAAACTTCTCAAATCCTATTTACAAAATAAGATGTATAAAATTATTTATAATTGAATCAATACATGGGTATATAACTAGTTATTACATTAATAATAATATTAACCATCGAAACTTACATCAACTACACACCAGGCACTATGATGAATCCTTAACATTCACAGCTCATTTAGTCTTCATAAGACTGTTAGGCTGTAGGTGAGGGAGATATTAATAATATCTAACTGGTATGCTGTAGGCACCATCCAGTCTGACTAATGAGAAAGAATCCCAGCTGTAGGGCTAGAGCAGTCCTGGAGGCCCCACGCATGGCAGGCTTCAGACTGTGGGGTCTGCGGGAGAGGTGAAAGGATGGTGCCAGTTACTCAAGGAATTGGTGTTTACCTGCTGAAGCATGAAGAGGTGTAGCACCCTGTGCAGGGTCTCAGCCTCACTATATGGTGAAGTTGAGATTCAAACCGAGGCAAGTTTCTCATCTGTTCATTCCACCTCCCTTAAATCATACTGTTACTATTAACATTTCATAATTATAGAAATTCAATCAACTCTCAGAAGATGAAGATTCTAAGAAATCTGACAATTCTGATGGCAGACAGGAAATATCCCAAAAAGTTTATTTAATTACTTTTAAAATGCAAAAAAAAAAAAAAAAAAAACAGAAAAAAACAAAGAAGTTTTACAAATGTAATGACTGACAGCACTGTTGAAATAAATATATGTCCCCCTGAGAAGCTTATGTTTAAGGGAACAGCCTGCTATTTAGTGTACAAGTTTTGTCATGTTCTATATAAAAATGTTTCAAAACCTAGTATAATCCTATCTTATAATCACCGCAGTTTAAATGTCTCTAACTCTTTAGAAGTGGTCTGAGAAAATAGATCAGTTATAATAAATGGGCTTATAAAAACATTCTTAATTCCTGACTGTTAAATTTTTTCACAAATCTTTAAACTTTTTAGCAGCTACTTCCCTTCAGGTGTGATTTATACTAAGGATCAATAACATTCTCCTCTTGCTACTGTGTCTCATACTGTGAGTGGAAGATTACATAAAATAGGTTAATAGCATGTATGCAGTAAAGGTACTTCTGGGAGTATTTCCCTTTAGCTCCTGAAGTGAGTTGAGGTTAAGCAGGTTAGTAGGAGCTAGCTTACCTCACAGGACAAGCCAGAATAGCCCAGGGGACAATCACATTTTTCAATCAAGTGAGCTGGAGGAGTCACTGCTGTTCTACGCCCTTGCTCAGCCACCTCCACTGAGATTTCGGAAATCCTGCAAACAACAAGAATATACTTAGATTACCATGACAGTCAGCTAAGATCACCTAGTAAACACTCAAGCCTACAGCAATATCCTTCTCAGGTTTTTGTCGACCTCCAGTATGTTCTATCGTGCTTTTGTTTCTAATTGACAAATAATAGTCGTACATAAGTTGATCCTTGAACAACGTGTTTGAACTGCGTGGGTTTACGTATATGTGGATTTTCTTCCACGTCTGCTACCCCTGAGACAGCAGGACCAGCCCGTCTCTTCCTCCTCCTCTTTTGTCTGCTCAACGTGAAGACAATGAGGATAAAGACCTTTACGATGATCCACTTCCACTTAATATATTTTCTTTTCTTATTATTCTTTTTCATTTTTTTACTTCTTTTGAGACAGAGTCTTATTCTGTCACCCAGGCTGGAGTGTAGTGGCATGGTCTTGGCTCACTGCAACCTCCACCTACCAGGTTCAAGTGATTCTCCTGCCTCGGCCTCCTGAGTAGCTGGGATTACAGGTGTGCACCACCACGCCCAGCTAATTATTGTATTTTTATTAAAAACAGGGTTTCATCATGTTGGCCAGGCTGGTCTCGAACTGCTGACCTCATGTGACCCACTTGCTTTGGCTTCCCAAAGTGCTGGAATTACAAGAGTGAGCCACTGCACCCAGCCTTGATTATTTTCTTAATAACATTTTCTTTTCTCTAGTTTACTTTATGATAAGAATACAGTATATAATACCTACATAAATATATGTTAATCAACTATGTTATCATTATGACTTCTGGTCACGAAGAGGCTATTAGTAGTTAAGTTTTAAAGGTATCAAAAGTTATACGTAGATTTCTGACTGCACGAGGTGGAGTTGATGCTCCTAACCCCCATGTTGTTTAAGGGTCAACTATATTTATTGAAACAATGTAATATTTTGATATGTAGTTAAGTTGCGGGATGTTTAAATCAAGATAATTAACATTGTTCTGAAGTTGTTTAAATTTCCAGGGCTTATGTGCCACATCTTAATATTGCATTTTCGTTCCCTCAAACGTTAAGATTACATATTAGCAAAATATTCACATAAATCATAAGAAGTTTAGTAAACTGGATGTCTGATATCCTATTGAGAAGGTATTATAAAGATTTTTTCCCCACTTTTTAAAATGTGAGTGGCTTCAGGTTGACATGGCCAATTAATCAGACATTTATATTCTTGCAAACAGACAACCCAGGTCATTCCCCATTGGATAATCTCTCATAGGCAGTGGTGAAATTGCTTTTAATTTACTACTGTCCCAAATTTTTTCTTTCCAGTCCTCTGAATGTCATTACAAGAACTTTAAAAAACCACCTAGAAAATAATGATCACACATCATATAATATAATGATTTCTTTCTGAGGATAAAGAATGCTCTGAAATAATATTTTCTTAACTTTATTAAATGACTCCCTCAAGTAACTTAACTCACCTTTTCTGTTGGTGAAAAAGTCCTTATAATTGAAAAGAAAATCATAATTGAAAATAGCATATTAATACCCCTTTTTATTAATTTGAAAGTATACATTAAAAAATATATGTAGTCCATAAACTGGGACCATTTTATAGACTAACTGGTAACACAACCAGGTCTTGCAAATAAACTTTAAAATGAGACAATGAATAGTTTTGTTTCAATAAAAGTTACCTCCAGTAGCTTAAGGAATTTGAATCATAAACTTTATAACAAGCATAGGTAGGTGTTACTGAAACTGAATTATGAATGCATGTTCTGGCTTTGGCAGCGTTGTAATCTGCACTCTAAAGATTGGTCTTGATGAAACACACATTCAATTAAAATTCAGATTTCATTCTCTGCTCCTTACAGTACACACAGTGGTGGTGAGCTGTAAACAAACTACTCCCCTTCTGCAAGAAAGACTTCTTCCTTATGTTCTCTGGACTCTCTGAGGAGTAAGAAGGTAAAGCGGTGTTTGTGGAAGAATCTTTGCATTGGCATCTCCATGGAATTTTATAGCCTGAGGAGCTACTGGCGTCATTCTCCTTTCTCTTGCACATGAATGCACATAACAGACCAGCAAGTGTTTACAAATCAAGTGAAGCTCGAATGGCAGCAATAACAAATATTTTTGCAATACACTGTTTTTTTATTCAGGGGATTAGAGAGCAATGGCTTTGACTGCATGAGGAATTTGGCCAAACTCCAGCACCATTTAAATAAATAGTGATTTGCAAAAGTTGCTATTTCCTTAAAATAAACTTTATAAAAGAAAAGAACAGCAAAGGAAGAAAAAAAAGATAATGCCAGCACTGATACATTGTACAAAGTTCACATCTCAAACTTCATATTAACTCTTAAACTCTCTCCTGTTGAGCTTAAAATTTACAATAGAATAAATAAAGATACAGGGTTATTTTAATTACTTTAGGGGGACTATTGAAACCTTTTATAAACCTTTGCCACCATTCCACTGCCTTACAAAATTAAATGCTGATGACATGCCTTATTTGTTCTTGCCATTGTGAGACTATTAACCTAATTTTTACTGAGATTAGAAAAAATGTGTTCTAAAGTTTCAAAAAAATGGTCACTTAAACCAAAGGATCTCATTTAGTGAGGTATGTAAAATGGTGTGATAGAAGAAAAAGACAGACATGGGGAAAAAAAGACAAAGTATCACACTGTAGGAAGGTGAAATTTGTGTGAGAGAGGCAAAGAAAGCATAATTAAAGGTGCATGACAACATTGTTTCCATCAGTTCCACTAACAAGATATTCTGTTTACTACCAAACCCTTTCACTGCAGTGCAGAACAATTTGCAAAATAATCTATTTGCAAACTCGTGAAATTACCTGCTATTTTCTGAGACATGTAAATCTGCTATGGCTTTTGCCACGTAATTTACATTTGATATTCTAAAATAATTAACAGTATAGCTAACAGTGTTTTTTAAGTATATGCTTTTAAAAAGTTATTTCATATAAAAAGAATCTCCTTTTACAGTGAGAAATATCAAAAGAAAACCAAAGGAATACAGATATAAAAGTGAATTTTGGTCCTTGATTTACTCTTTTACTAAAAGTCCCTACATCAATCAGAAAAGTATTATGGATCTTCTGCATGAAATAAAAGATTTTCTGCTGTCTTGTGTGCTTATTACAGTATAAACATTTGAAAAATAGTATTTTTATATTCATTAGTTGGCCAATGAGAGGCTTCATAATTTTTTTCTTTTGTTTTCCTAGGCACATCTAATAATGTATTATATAAGACTATTTACAAACATATATTGATTCTATATTCTTATAGAACATAACAGAAACTGAAACGAAAGAGAAACTGAAATCTTGTATATGACCTCAGCCCACGGTATGAAACTTACCTCCATCTGTGTGATTTCTCATTTTATCCCGTTGAATAAGGCGAACCTTCCACTCAAGGACTATGACCATGAGGGCTCATGATGTGTAATTCTCCAGGCTCCTCTACTAGTTATTCTCTCTTTATCTATATTTCAATATTTTCCTCATTGCTAATCCTTCCCCATGGTCTATAAACACACTCTTTCAAGTTAAACAATTATCTCTTTACTTTCGACAGTATGTTATTCCTTCTTTTTACGATTATATTCATGGAAAATAACAGTTTAGACTCATAATATTGGGCTCATGTGTCACATTCTTTCTTTAAAAGTTTGAGATTATTTCTGCCCCAGGACGCCACTGAAACTGGTATCATGAATGTTACCAGTGTGGTCCTAAGTGTCAGACCCATCAAGCCTCATTTTAATTGGCCAATTTGAGTCATAAGAAAACACAGAATACTCCCTTGAAGTATTCCAACCGTTTAGGTTCAACAACATTGCATTTGTTTTTGCTGTTCTGTGTTTTTCTCAGTGTGATTCAGAATCATTTCTCATCATGATGCATACGGAAAATGACAACATCATATGGCACACTGGGGTGAACAGATGAGAATGCTCATGACTGGAGGAGACTGGACCGAATTGGCCTTGCCTGGTTCCCCTGATGGGTGAAGACGGTCACTTTCTCAGGACTCTTATAATCCATTTATAGCACAACAGTTAATTTTACCTGACCTACAGTACATGATCTCCTGAATTTATGACTAGTATCTTAAACTTATGTCTGCAGTGAATTTCATTTTTTTTCCCTTAAACTTGCTTCTCATGCTATTTTTCTTTTCTGATGAATGGCACTAACTTCTTCCAAGTCACATGGAAGGCACCTGTGGTTTGTCTTCTATCACCATACTCCAAAACCAACCACTTCCCAATCTTTCTTATCTGATAGCCACAGGTCAATAACCTTCCCTACAGACTCTAGAATAAGAGCTTGAATTTTTTTTATTATTATACTTTAAGTTCTGGGGTACAAGTGCAGAACGTAGGTTTTTTATATAAGTATACACATGCCATGGTGGTCTTCTGCATCCATCACCCAGTCATCTACATTAGATATTTCTCCTAATGCTATCCCTCCCCTATACCCCCACCCCCTGCTACCTGTCCCCTAGCCCCCTACCCTCTGACAGGCCCCAGTGTGTGATGTTCCCCGCCCTGTGTCCTCATTGTTCGACATCCACTTATGAGTGAGAACATGCGGTGTTTGGTTTTCTTTTCTTATGTCAGTTTGCTGAGAATGAGTTTTTCTAGATTTATCCATGTCCTTGCAAAGGGCATAAACTCATCCTTTTTATGGCTGCATGGCATTCCATCGTGTATGTGTACCACATTTTCTTTATCCAGTCTATCACTGATGGGCATTTGGGTTGGTTCCAAGTCTTTGCGATTGTGAACAGTGCCGCAATAAACATACATGTGCATGTGTCTTTATAATAGAATGATTTATAATCTTTTGGGTATAAGAGTTTGAATATTTTATATTATAGTTTACCTGCTTTGTCGCATGATATTTCCATAAGTAGCCTTGACAAGAATATAATGAATATCATATAGTATATCCAAGAAATCTTCTCGGGTCACAGTTCTATGCACTCGAGGATCATCCCCATAATATTTCCATTCTTTCTGTTAACAAGAAGAGAAATCACTCGACAAAACTGAATGCAAAACACTGGGCATCTTTGCCCCAAACAATGAATAACTTTACCTCTGTCATTTCAATTTCATGCCTTGTCAATTGGCCAATCAGAGGAGCAGCCATATGCCTGACGATAATTCTAGCATGAGTAGGTGTCCCACCTCGAATGATCACTTGAGGATTATATCTAGAGAAACCTGTTTCTTCTCGAGCCTCGAAATAGATTGCATACTTGAGTTTGCCCCCATAGGCCGTCAACTGACAAAATAAAAAGAAGAATGAGGAATTGGATAAATCTCCAAATGGTGTGATTCTAAAAACAAGATTTTATCTTGTTCTCGCTTGACATCAAAGTTCTTGTGCTTACCTTCTTTCCTTCAAATTGTTCTGGAAGTTTCCAATAAAACGGTTCCAGATGGAGATCTTGTCTTACCAGGTCCATGTCAGCAATAATCTCTGGATGTTGAAAAGCAATGCCCTTGGTGGTCGTGTGCTGCAGAGCCTCGTCTACCAGGGGTAGAATAGTCTGCTCAGCCTTCAGAGTCACCTGTAAGGGGCCAAAAGACAGCAGAAGGCTAAATTTACATTTTTGGACATTTCTTTAAAACTAAGTTATGAATTGCATGTCTCTCTGCAGTCCCCATCCCCATTCTCACAAGCAGCAGAACTCACACATAGTGAGCAAACATGGCAGGACATAAATCTTTTGACTAATTCACGCAGTGAAAATCACAGTATCTGAACACCGGAGTCTTTACACTAATAAAAATGGACTCTAAATGTAGAAAGAGTTAAAGGAAAATTAAAAATGAACATGTTTCCACTCCAAAAATCATGACTGCCTAAGTTTGGTTGGAACAAATGTGCAACAAGTCCTGGTTCTCATCAGCACGTTGGCGCCCATCAACATTCACGCTCTGGTGCCCTCACTCTTCCCATCCCAAAGCATAATGCTTCCCTGACAAGGTTCCTCTTTTTCACTTGCTATCTATTTTCTTATCAACAATAAATGAACTGCTTTTAAGAACTAATAAGAAAGGCATGTACTCCAACTGTCTAATGGCACGTGGCCCCTTTGCTGTTCCTAAACGTGCACAGGGGAAAAGGTTACTTAAATGTTTTGCCATTTCCTACTACCCCTCAGTGCCTGACTAAAGGACGCCAGCAGGAACTAACATTATACCATTACATGGCTCAGCAGTCTCCTACTCACCCACGTCCGGATCAGTCCTTTTGCTTCAGAGCACTGAGTAGTAGCACCAAAGCAATAGCAGCTGCTGCAGCCAAGTGGATTCTTGGCATCGAGTCCGAATTTGCCAGGTCGGCATCTGTCACAGTGGACGCCTTCCACATTCACCTGAAGAAAGGCAAGAGACACTCAGAGTTTACAATGGCAAAGTTACGGGAGAAATCACCTTGAGAGTGAATAACAGGAGCATACTCTTAAAAAATTTTCAAAGAAAACAAGAGAACACTATTAGACTCACATCTTAAATGGCACATGTAGTTAACCTCATTGTTAGGAGTTCATGGATCTTTCAAAATGGCTTATTTATAAATAGATATAAGGCTAAGGGTATTGTACATTGCTTTTTCAATGTAAGTGGCACATTTCCTACAATTCTGCTCTGAGCAATGTGAAAGACTCATGACAATTTCAAAAGCAACATAAAAACATTGAGTCCTAAACAGTGGTGCTATTAAAAGCTGTAAGAAATAGGCAGCAGGTTAAAATATCCATTTATATAATTATTATAATATATATACGTATACAACATGTATTAAATATATGATCATAATTACAAGATGTAATAATGCAGCACTGCACTCTGTGTTGGCTGAAGCCCTTGATGGTAGAAACTGCCATTTTCCTCAGTTCTCAAGGCTATTTTAACAACCACTCCCCAGATAGTACCTTCCTGCTTCCTCTGTCCCTCTTTGCGTAGACTTTATCCTGAAAAGATAACTGTGACACGATTTAAACTGCATTTATCTTGGAATTGATTTTTCAGAACTATCTGAGGGGAAAAATCCTTTTTATCCTTTTTAATTGGCTCTTTTCTACATCATTTAACCATATTAATGAGGGCTGAAATTTACACATAGTCACTGTTTGTAATGACAGTGTTTATATGTGTTGAAATTTTACTAAACTTCCACAGCAGTAAATATGTTTTCTGGTATAGAGCGATTGCAGATTAATTTTTGGAGAAATGGTTTTTATAAGCCTTATTATTTAGCTGTGATTTTCTCTGATGATGCTTAAAAGAACTGTCTTCCCTGCCACCCCTCCCAGATAGATTGTCCTTACTGAAGCAAAGCTTATATGTGTGTGTGTGTGTGTGTGTGTGTGTGTGTATATAGGTATATATGTATATATGTTTCACTTTACCATTGGAAATATATCATCTCTACCAACTAGATAAAAAGTTGGGTTGGGTTGAAAGTAAGGTCTAGAAAAGCAGTGATCTGTATGCCAACAAATGCACATTAATGAAAACTCTGTGTTTGGCAGTGAGATTTTGTCCGTCTGTTTGTTTAGCTTAATGAAGCAGACATAACAAACATTGAATGAAGTTAAAACTGAGCAATGGAAACAGAATCGAGGGAGGTTTTCCCCTATTTCCCTCAGCAGCACATACCTTACAAGTGCACTGTCCAGTTTGATCACTACAGGAGCATTTTTTAGTCTCTAAATCACAGGTGGTGGCATCTGTTCCAGGGAGGAAGCAGTCACAGAGATTGCAGAGAGGGTAGTTCCAGTGACCTCGACTGCACTCTGTACATTTTGCACCCGAGAATTTTGGATGACAGTTGCATTGGCCTGTATTTACATTGCATTGGAAATCCAAGGATCCCACTGTGCTGCAGTTACAAGCCTATGGAGGGGATAAAAACAGCAACCATTAACACAACTTTATGGGAAATAGCTTAAAATTGTAATTCTCATGTTTCTATGCTTCCATTAAACATGTATTAATCATATATCTGTTATATGCTTTGTACTATTCTAGTTTAGTCACTTGGGAAACAGTGAACATAAACATTAAAATTGCTTCTTGCATTTATGAGAAAATATGATCATCCAGAAACCATACTGCTATGTAAGTTAGAAAGAAAATGTGTTTTCTCTGTCTTTTGGAGGTAGAGAGGAGTTGGGTATGGGTTTTCTTCAACTGCTCTTTGTCTCAAAGATTAAATTTTAGACAAAGTCATCTTATCATCTTATAATTGTAGCATTTAAACATTTCTTTGGAGACATATCATATGGTCTAGTAGAGGGAGACAAGTAACTATGTTAACATAACATGATAGAATAAGCATTATATAACAGGAGAAGTCCAAAATGCTATGTGAACATCTAAAGGGCACCAAACTAGACTTGGGCTATCCAAGGTGATCTTGAAGAGAAGTAACATCTAGTATATGCTTTTTGGGATTTATTCTTTCATACAATTCTCTTTATTAGTAACGTATTTTCTTTGCCCAAGATGTATACATGATTTTCTCTTTATTTACATAATTCAAATCTTTGCTAGAATTTTTTAAAGCATGAGGTTTTGTTTTTTTTTTTCATCAATTTACTGGAACACGGTGAGTTCTTTCAGTTTGGGAACATAATTGTGTTTTGATTCAGTACTGTTTCTTCTTCAGATTTGTCTTTCATTTTTACATCTGTTCTAATTTATCAATTTTCTTTTTCAGGATTACCTATAATTCTTAAAGTATATCTCCCGGGTCTATCTGCCAAATCTATAATATCCTAATGTCTTCTGCAGTCATTTTCCTTTGCTTTACGCTTCTTGCTATATTTACCTCTCAAAGTAGTTCCCTATTTTTACAGCTCCTGTTTTACAGGAAAAGTTTTATTGTATGCACATACCACCAATGCTTATTTTCATTACTCTATTGCAATCTTAACTTCTTTTGAATAATTTTATTTCATTTCACTCATCTTTAATGTCTGCTTATCCACTTTTTTAATTTATATTCTCCTTTTAAAGGTTTCTGCTCTTGATTTACAGAGCTCATATCTTCTGACAATTTAATAAAATGCCAAATGAATTTCTAAAATGTCATTTAGGATCTTGGAATAAGCATTTTCAGGGACCAGCTGTGCCAGTTTTCCATCTACTCTTTCTGAACTCCAAATTAACCCTGCTTTGTGAACAGCAGTTAGACCCTGTAGACAGTTCTCTGTGTTGGGTGGCAGAATGTTATGCTTAGTCAATAGAGGGCCCTGGAAGGACCAGTAAGTCTATAATGGCGGCCCACCACACTTCCAAGCTGAGTTCTGGTTCTTCATTAGAATCTTTATCATTATTTTTGTATTATTTAGCATGGGAGCCCAGTGGCCCAGAAAGAATCCCAGCTGTGCCCTTAGTTGGGAGGGCACATTGCCTCCCCATAGGCACAGTGAAAACCACAATATCTGTGAACAGTGGAGTCTTTTACATTGATAAAAATTAAATCTAAATGAAGAAAGAGTTAAAGAAAAATCAAAAATGAAAATGTTTCCACTCCAAAAATCATGATTGCCTAAGGTTGGTTGGAACGAATGTACAACAAGTCCTGGTTCTCATCAGTGCGTTAGCGTCCAACAACATTCATGCTCTGGTGCACTCACTCTTCCCATCCCAAAGCACAATGCTTAACCAAAAAGAGTTAAGTCACAGACAAAGTACAAATGCTATATGATAGCAAACTCAGACATTTGTCTGTACTAGCTTTGGTCTGCACACACGCTCTGAGCTTGAAGTTTGCTTCTCAGTAGCTCCCACATGCTCCTATCCTCCAAGAACAGTGGGCAGCTTCTACAGACATTTGTCTACAAACTCTTACAAGTTTGTTTTGGTTTTCTTTGACCACCCATAGGCTGTATGTTCCTATGACAACACCTTCTTCAAACACCTCTGAACCTCAGTTTTGCTGAAGGTGAGAAAAGGAACCTGCCGTTTCTTAGCCCTTAACTCCTCCACTGTCTCCCCTCCCTCAGCCTAGAGGGAGTAGCTGCTCTTCTGTACCTGTACTTGGGACCCCTTATAGCTTTCTTTTATCCTTTTTTAGTAACCAACTACCTTTTACCAGTTAACAATTCTATTTCACTGTTTCTGTCTCCCAAGCAGAGCATGACTCAATATTAGAAAGGTTATCACCTCTCTCTCTGTCTGAGTTTGCCACCATATAGTGTTTGTACTTTGTCTGTGACTTAACTCTTTTTGGTGCTGTTCTATTATCCTCAGATCAGCCGTTCAATGGTAAACTCATACGCACAGCACCTTGCCAAATTCCTAGATCCAAGTCTGGTCGCATCTCACTGTGTATCTCACACCTGCTCTCCTCAGCTTAATTCTTATATCCACTGCTACCAAGGGTATTCCTGTTTGTGTTGCTGCTAACAGTAGTTTACTTGTGAGATTATCATTTCTAGGATGTGATGTATAATCACCAGTTTCTCCTCTATTGCCTTTCCTGCCCAAATATTTGGTGAAAAATCTTCCCAGATTCTGATATTAAAATAACCCAGGCTTGGATGTATATCTTGTCTTTATAGGTAAGTGTTTTTCTAGCTCATTATTGCTAATCAGTAAAAAGGCTGCAATAAGGGCTGCGACTAGAAGATATTTTAAACCCAAAGATCTAAAATGTGATTATTTGCATATTACCAACATGGACACAGCTTCTAAGGTGTAGAATAACCCACTAACCTCACCCCCAAGTAATTTAAAGAATATAAGATGTAGAATAACATTTGAAAATTAGGATGACTTACATATTCACTTACATAGCTTTTCTTTGCCAACTGCTTTGAGTATGTATTAACTCACTTAAACAAAATAGTCCATGATAGAAATTATGGTATTAATAGCAAATTATGTTATCAAAACTATAATCATATAATAAATTTAAATTATCCTGAGATATCCTAATCTTTAACTAAAATATGAAATTATCCAAATAATTATATAAAACCAAAGAACAAATTCTTAAGAAATAGTTGACAGTACAGATAGACATTGGGACCTTTCCAAATCAGGAAGTTTATTCAGGAAGTTATAGTATAATAAACCAGACCATTAGCCATGTGTTTAGATAGTACTATGGCCAACATTAAACTTAAATCATAATTAGATGTAATATTTGTTTAGCAATAGAGGATTTACTATTCCCCTGCTAGTGAAAGAAGGCAGGCTTGGTATTCTACTTCAGTAAAGGCTCAAATGATGTGTATGCTCACACCTTAGCACAGAGAAATTATCCATGACACAAAGAAAGGGGAGGTATAAATCTCAAATCACTGCTCATTTAAATTAGTCATGCCAGTTTTAAAAACAGTAAAATACAGGCTCATAAATGAATTACTTGAGAGGGCTCTGATACAGTTGGATGTATGTCCTCACCAATTCTCATGTTAAAATATAATCTCCAATGTTGGAGGTGAAGCCAATGGGAGGTGTTTGGATCAGGGGGGCGGATCCTTCAGGACTTGGTGCTGTCCCCGAGACAGTGAGTGCCTACTGGCAAGATCTGGTTGTCTAAGCATGTGGCATCCCGCCTTTCTCCCAGTCCTGCCATATGGAAGCCTGTCCCTGCTTTGCCTTCCATCATAATTAGAAGCTTCCTGAGGCCTTCATCAGAAACAAATGCCACTATGCTTCCTATATGGCCTCCAGAACTGTGAGCCAATTAAACCTGCTTTCTTATAAATTAACCAGTCTCAGGTACTTCTTTGTAGCAGTGCAAGCATGGTCTGACACAGGCTTTATGAGTTTGTTTGTTTTGAAATTTTCATAATGGTGAAGTGGTTCACTCTTCAGAAGTTTAGACTTTTAATGGTGATTTTAAAGTAATGAAAATTCAATCAACTTTAGTCAACAGAATAATTATTTAATGATCAGTAAAAACAATAGTGCCAAACACATAACTATGTTTTTATAGAAATTTGGACTGCATTTTATCCTGATTTATATATTGAACATTAGGCATCAACTTCAGTTTCAGGAATTTAATTAGAGTTTGGCTATATCATAGCGTTTTGTGGATAAAATGGAATTCTTGTAGGTTTCCGTAGGGCTTATTCCTGGTCCAAGCCATAGAGTGGATGCTTGGATTTGAAGCTGAAAATGCAAAAGTTGGTCATAGACACTTATAGCATCATTGTTCATACTCAACAGAGCACTTTGAAATTCTGAGGGATTTTTGTTTTGTTTCTAAAAATGTAGCTCTCTCAAATTTTAAACTTAATAATACTATTGGCAACAGAAAAAATGAATGTCCTGCCCAGTTTTTATTTTCTCTAATCACATGTCTAATTGAAGTCAGGTATCTGAATTTCCTTGAAGAATTATCAATATTCTTGTTTTCCTCTAGGTCAGCATATTCTAGACCAGGTTCAAATGTTTTATCATATATGTGAAGATGGTTAGAAACTATTATTCCATCTGTGCTAACTTAGTGGAAAAAAGAGTTCACATCTCTATAAGGTACTGCTACAGGGTCAAACTGGACCACACTTTGTTATCATATTCCAATATTCCACAACCCAATGGAATCAGTTGAAATGACTCCCACTAACATAAAAAAAAATGCCTTTATTATTGCTCTTAAATCAAATGAACACACTTCAGAGCTGATCCTACTTGACTTTTGTGTCACATTAGGCACTGAAGAATATTCTTCTCTTGAACAGTCTCTTCTTAGTTTTTACAGTACTTATTCTTCTTTGTTAAGTTGTTCAAAAACACAACCAAATAAAACAAAAATACAAACCAAGAAACAATTTTTTTTAGATATCAAATTACAGGAGGCACAGGACTGTAATTTCTGACAGAAGGAAAAAAACCATGAAGCAGTGCACAAGGCAGTTTCTAGGCCACAGCACAGAGGTGGTAAACCCAAAGCCCAGCATTACAGCTGCGCTGAGAAACAAAGAATGGGGTTTGAAGAAGCTGAGGCTGCTAAAACTTGTGATGGCAAATAGAATACATCTTCAAAAAGAAAGAAGTTAGATAGAGAGGTAATTCCAGACATGTGCAGAAGGGTTCCCTTGAGTCATTGGCTGAATCCTGATAGGTGTATGCATGGGATGAAGGAAAACAGCATTGGAAAACCCTAGGCTGAAAAAATTCTTAGGGCCCTGAGAAAGCTTGGAATAAGTCATATTTCCAACAGTCAGGGTGAAGAGATGTAGCAACAAACTATGTAGTAGTCTCAGAAGTTTCACAGCTTAGTAGAGGGATTAACGGACTCCTGGCTTTAAGACTGTTCTGCACCTTCCCTAACAAAACTTAAAAGCAAGCTTCAAAAAAATCCAAGTGATCCTTGACTATCTAAACTGTTTGTCAGGATGAAATTCAACACTCTTTAAAGAAATACAATAAAATACAATACACAACAATGAAAAGTATATAATATCTGTCATCCAAATAAAAATGATCAGGCATGTAAAGAATCAAGAAAATACGACTCATGAACAGGAGAAAAATCAGATAATAGGAATAGGCCTGCAATAACAGAACTGATGGAATTGGCAGACAACCATGTTAAAAATGCTAATGCTTATAAACATTATATTTTCAAGAATAATAAAAACATGTGAATATGGCAGGGAAATAAGACATAAAATGTCCAAATTTAAAAGATAAAAAAAGCAACATTTGAAATAAAAAATAATTGGATTAAAAGCAGGTTAGACTGCATTAAAAAATCGGTGACTTTGGACACTTGACAACAGAAACTATCAGAAATAAAAAAAATACAGATACAAAAATAGTAAAAAAATAAGAGCCACAGTGAGATGGGGGAAAATATCAATTGGCCCAACATATGAAAAATGATTTCCAGAAAGAGACAATAGGAATGAAGAATGGAAAAATATTTAAAGATATAATGGCTGACAACTTTCACTTCCAAATTTCATGAAAACTATAATACTACACAGCCAATAGATCTAACTAATCCCATGAAAAAATGATTATTAAAGAAAAACAGAAAAAAGAAAACAAAAAGCATAATCAAATTGCTAAAAACCAATATTTAGGATTATATACTCCATAAAAACATCTTTAAAAAAAAAAAACACCTTTCTGGAACAACAACAACAAAAAAGTAAAAAATCATTGTCAGCAGACCTGAAATAATAGAAATAAAATGATAAAGATTTGGGAGGTAATTAATGGAAGAAGAAAAATTACACAAAATGAAAATTTTAATGTACACAAATTTCAATCATTAGAATTGATATATACATGGAAAAATAGTTTTTGGAGAATTTTTTCTTGTTTAAAAAAGATAATTGACTAAATCAAAATCATAAGCTTATATTATCAGATGTATAATACATAGAAGTAAAAATATATGCCAACATAGTACAAAGGATAGGAAAGGGGATTGGAGGTTTACTGTTATGAGGTTCTTAAGTGTAAAGTGGTATACTATTATTTTGATGTACATTCTGCAAAGTTAAAGAATAATATTCCCAGACAAAAGCCAAAGACATAAAATAAATAGGTATCTTTAATAATCCAAAAGTGAAGCAAAGATGTTATGCAAATTACTCAATCCAAAAGAAGGCAGGACAAGAAGAAGAAGAAAAAAGAAGGCGAGAGCAGATAAGGCAAGCTAAATCAAATAGCAAAGGGTGGACTTAATCTAATCATACTAAGATTTACATTAAAGGGAAATGATTTAAATCCTTCAATTAGGCCAAACTATTAAGATTGGATGAAAAATAAAGGTCTAAGTATATGTTATTTAAACACACACATACAGACACACAGACACAGACACACACACCCACTCAAACATTAAGCTGGGCGTGGTGGTATACACCTGTAATCCCAGACCTTTGCAGAAGGATCACTTGAGCACAGGAATTTGAGACCAGCATGGGCAATATAGTGAGACCTCACTTCTACAAAAAATTTAAAAATTAGCCAAGCATGTTGGCATGGGCCTGTTGTCCCAACTACTCTGGAGGCTAAGGTGAGAGGATTGCTTGAAGGTGGAGGTTGCAGTGAGTGGAGATCATACCACTGCACTCCAGCCTGGGCAATGGAGTGAGACCCTGTCTCCAAAAAAGCACACATTAAAATATTAAAAAGAGAGATGAAATGGATGATGGTATAAAAAATACCACACAAACACAATTACAAAGAAAGTTGGAATAGCTATATACGTATCAGAAGAAGTACACTTCTGAACAAGGAATTTTACCTGGAATAAAGAGGGACATTTCACAATGTCAAAAGGCATCAACTTTTCAAAAAGACATAGCAATCCTAAATGTGCATGCACCTAACATCACTGCTCAAGAATACATGAATAAAATCTGAGAGAGGTGAAAGAAAAAACAAAGTTATAGTTTAACACTCCCAATAACTGAAAGAAAATGTAGATATAAAAACCGTTAAGGATAATTGACCTATATAGACGTTTTCATCCAACAACTCCAGAATACACATTATTTTCAAGTGTACATGTAATAACAATAAACAAACGAATACTACTCTGGGCCATAAAATAAATCTCAATAATTTTGAAAAGGTCTGAAATAATACAAATTATGTTATCAGATCAATTTAGAATTAAACTAGATACAGTAAAGATACCTTGAAAATTCCCCAAATATTTAGAAACTAAACATTATATTTGTAAATAATCAATTAACCAAAAATTAACTAATGATGATATTAAACTGAGTAAGAATTAAAACACAACATCTAAAAATATGTGGAGTGCAAACAAAGTAGTTTCTCGAAAAAAATTGTAATTTAAAATGCCAATATTAGCAGAGAAAAAAGATTACAAATCAATAATTTAAGGTTTCACCTTAAGGAACTTAGAACACAAGAGAAAATTAAAGTAAGCAAAAAGAAGGAATGTTCTTTTCATACAAGTTGTTAAATTTATTAGGCAAAAGTTGTGCCTATTATTACCATGTTATTATTTTAATGTCTACAGGATCTACAGTGATATCCCCCTTTTATTTATAATTTTGATTACTTGTTTCTTCCCTCTTTTTTACTGATCAACCTTTCTAGAATATTATCAACTTTACTGATCTTTTCAAAGAACCACCTTTTGGGTTCCTCTGAAGTATTTCTGTTTTCTACTTCATTGACTGTGCAAACTCTTCTAGAAATTATGATGATGGAATATTTCTGAATCCATTTCGTGAGGCTAGCAGTACCTTAATACCAATATTCCGACAACAACACTACAAGAAATATAGGTTCGTACCAATATTCCTTATAAACATAGATCCAAAGTCAAAGTCATTAACAAAATGCTAGCAAACAGGATCCAACATAATTTTAAAAGGATAATCCCCACGGCCAAGCAGGATTAAGCTGAGGCTTGCAAGACTGGATTGATATTTTGAAAATCAATCAGTGTAATTTGTCATATTAACAGCTTAAAAAGAAATATCATATGGTCATCTCAATAGATGCAGGAAAGTCATTTAACAAAATTGAACACATATTCTTGATAAAAGCTCTTAGCAAACTAAAAACATGAGGGAGCATCCTCAAACCAATGAAGAGCACCAATAGGTAAAATATGGCCAACATCATTCTCAATTGTGAAAGACAATGCTTTCCACTTAACATAAGGAATAAGGCAAGGATATTTGCTCCCACCACTTCTAGTCAATAGTTTACTGCAATAGGACAAGAAAATGCCACAGAAGTTACACAGATTGGAAAGGAAGTAAGTCTATATTTGCAGATGACATGACTATCTACAAGAAAATCCCAGTAAATGTACCAAAAAGTAACTAGATCTAATAAGTTTAGCAAGATGATAGTACAGACGGTTAATGTATAAAAATAATTGTATTTTTCTCTTCTAGTAATAAGCAATTCAAAACCGAAATGGAGTGCAGTAGCGTTTGCTTTTGATCAAAAATATGAAACACTGATACCTATAACAATATATATGCAAGGCTTGCATATCAAAAACTACAAAATATTTCTGAGAAAAAAATTATAAAGACCTAAATAAGTGCAGAGTTAGTCCATGTTCATACATTGAAATAACTAATATTTTTAAGGATCAATTTTTCCCAAATTGATCTATCAATTCAATATAATTTCAGCCAAATCCTCGCAGGCTTTTTGGTAAAGAATTGAAGTGCTAAATTTCAAAGTTATGTGGAAATGTAAAAGAGCTAAAGTACTCAAAAGGCATTGAAAACGATAAATGAAGTTGGAGAGTTTACAATACCTGATTTTATGACTTGCTGGAAAGCTACAATAATTAACGTATTAGCTAATATTAACATAAGAATAGATCAGTGAAGCAGAAAAGAATCCAGAAATGTATAAACAGATGCATAGTTGATAGATTTGGACAAAGGAGCCAAAATAATTCATTGACCATTACCCGATATATAGAAAAACTAATATTCAAAATGGAATACAAATCTACATTCAAGAGCTAAAACTATAAAGTTTCTTGAGGAAAACATGGGAGAGAAATCTTTGGACCTTGTCTTTCTTGGGTAGAACATAAAAAGTAGGGATTATAAAAGCAAAAGCATTTATAAAAATTAAATGATGAAACTAAGTAAAAAGCAATCTATATGAATATGTTAAAGTACTTGTATCTAGAATATATAAAGAATTCTTGCAATGCATTACTAAGAAAACAAACAACTCAAAATAGAAATGCTCATAAGCTTTGTAAACATGTCACAAATGAAGAGGTATAAATGGCAAATAAATAAAATGATTCCCAACATGATTGGGCATTAAATAAATGCAAACGTTAAAAATACACATGCATCAGAATTCCTAAACATAAAAAAGAGTTAAAATTCCAAGAGTTGGCATAGATGTGGAATGTTCTTATGAGAAAAAGAGAAAACATTTGTCTATAAACATGCTTTTGACTTGCATGCTAATGTTCATAGCAAAATTATAACCCCAAACTGGAAATGACCCAAATGCCCCTAAAATGGTAAACAGATAAGCAAGTCACTGTACACTATACAAGTGGAATATTATTATATTGTTGCTGATATATGCAACAACATGGATGAATCACAAACATATAACACCAAGTGAAGGGAGCCAAAGAAATGAACAACTTCCCCCCGCAAAAACAGACTATGATTCTATATTTATGAAGTTATAGAAATTGCAAAATTACTATGGTAGAAGGCAAAACAGTAGTTGCATGGGGGGGTGAGGGGGAGTTGACTGAGAAGGGGCACAAGGGATGATTACACCACTATAATCATTGGTTAAAATTCATTACTGTAAATGGGTAAATTTTATTTTATTAATACCTCACAAAAAGCTGATAAAAATCCACAGTCATCATCTTTCCTTCCTGAACTTGCTTCTCCTCCTATAATTCCTATGGTCGTAAAGGGTACTTACCATTATCTATCCCATTGCAAAGCAAAACCTTGGAGTCATCCTTAAGCCTTTGCTTTCTGATTCCCCAAATCAATGAGTTCACCAGGCTGTATCAGCTTGAGTTCTAAAACATAACTCGCCCTCTCTAAATATCTTTATTGATGCTCATTATCTGGGTCCAGGCTTCTGGCATCTCCCATTAATATTTCTTCAACAGCCTTATAAATCGTTGCCTTCCCTGCTGATGCCAGATACTGGACGTGACTCTGGCCATGTCACTTTCTATGGTCTACCAATGGGAAAAAAATGATTTTTCCAAGCTAAATGTTGTTAAAATGACTCTTTAAAATGATCTCAGCTACTTCCTGAAACCTGAAACCTAGTCAAAATTAAGGAACAATTTCTTTTCTTTTCTTTCTTTCTTTCTTTCTTTTTTTTTTGAGACAGTGTCTTGCTCTGTGCCAAGTTGAGTGGTGCGACCTCAGTTCACTGCAACCTCCACCATCCAGGCTTGAGTGATTCTCCTGCCTCAGGAAGTAGCTGGTACTGTAGGTGCATGTCACCAGTCCCAGCTAATTTTTGTATTTTTTTAGAGATGGGGTTTCACCATGTTGGCCAGGATGGTCTTGATCTCTTGACCTTGTGATCTGCCTGCTTCAGCCTTCCAAAGTGCTGGGATTATAGGCATGAGTCACCGCACCCGGGCTTATGGAGTAATTTCTATAGATTTTTGGAAAATTAATTATTTCTCATTCCCTCATACTTTGAAGATGTATTTCCTTGTGTCTAGGTATGAGGTCAAGCTCTTTTCTGGTGTTATAGAATTTTTTTGTTTTTTTTTGTACCCCTCTTTTATTGTAGATTTCATGGATTCAGCTGCATAAATGTGTACTTACTTCATCATCTTTCCTACAAGTAAAATGTAAGCTACTGATCAATATCTGAAATCGCATTATAGTAACGGTTCTATATTATTTTGTAATAAAATATTGAATTTTGAAATGTCCAGTTATAGAGCTCTACAGAATAAAAATCTCTCCAAAAACTTATCAGAGCAAAAAAGTGGTTCACTCACCTTACAACCAGTGGTAATGCTGTGGCCCCAGGTATTGGGTGCACATTTAGAACATTTCTCTCCGACGGTATTGGGAGGGCAAATGCATCGCCCAGTCTTTGGGTCACAGTTATTACCCAGATGAGCACACTCACAAGCTTCACAGGTGAAAGAGGAAAAACAAACAAGGGGAAAAAATAGTAAAAAATGTTACATAAAGTGTTGAGTTTTATATTGTGTTGGTTTGTCTTATTTTCTTTTCACTTCTATACTTAAGTTTAGCCGGAAATAAAAACTCACCTCATTCATCTTTTATATCATAGTACAATGTATTTCAGAAAGAAGCTGTTCGAAAAATATATGATATATTTCATTTAATAATTTCAAAAGTTAAAGTATATTTAGCTTCCCTATGAAGTTTAGGAAAGGAAATAACTGGTGTTATCAGATTCCTCGCTAACTGTAATACCTTATATCCAGGTCCCATAAAGTTTACTATCTTGTTTGTATCTTTATTTCTAATTTGTCTGTGCTGCACTGATTAGTTTTTCTTTGTTGTTGAGCCTGATCTGCAGTAAAAACAATAAGCTTCTTAAATTCAGCACATCATGTATATAGTTAGAAAAGCACACACCAGGATATTGCAATTTTGCAAATACTTTAAAATAGTTGAATTACAGTGTTTACATGTAAAGATACTTTTGATTTTTATTTACCACCTGACCTTTTTCTATAGATTTTTCATTTTTGGTGCTATCATGTAACATTCAAAGTGTACAAAGTTATCTACATTTTGTCTTTTTTCAAAGACTGCAAAAATATTGTTTGAGAAGATCTTCAAAGCCATCCAAGACAAGGAATGCATGCCACATAGCGATAGTTGACCCAGCTACTAAGAATATTTTTGTATAGCATTTCATATCAAAGAAATGTAAGTGACAGAAGAAACCCAAATACTTGAATTCAAATGGAAGACTAATGTTATGAGTAAACTTTTAATCAGTTATGTGGTGACTAAATCATTTCCACTGAATACATTTAGAATATTTGACTAAATTCACTTTTTATGAGATTGCTCACAGCATTACATACCAGCTGTGAAAATGTTTAGAAAAATACTTTACACAGAGTAAACACTAAATAAATGTTAGTTATTGTTGTTTCCGTTATTACTGTTGTTGCTAGTTTTAAGCCAAATGATTTATTTTAGATGTATCGTTCATTAAGAAGAAAAATAGTTACCACTGTGTTTAAATTTAAATGCCAAAAAATGTCATGGGACAGTCCACATCATTACTTGCAAATAGATATTCTCTTAAACAGTTCTTCAGCGGAATCATAACACTAAATAGAAAGAAGACCTGAGTAATTAGCTAGTTTTCCTGTACCAAAGCACAGTGTATACCACAATTAATAAAACTAACAAAGATAATAATAATAATGATGAACGCTTCTGTAGCACTTACACGCTAGGTATTACTCGAAATATTTTATAGCCACTAACTCAACTAATTGTAACAAAAACCGTATGTGGTAGATACTATCAATATCTAATTTAATAGATGAATTTTGCAGATGGAAAGTGAAACAAAATCACTCAGTCGGTCCCAAAACTAGTTACTGAGGGAGCCATTAGACACTTCCCAGCTGTTCTGTGCAAGTCACATCCTCAGCCATGTTCCTATCCCACATGTTTAGTGCTTTTTTTTTCCTATGGTGTTTCTTTGGGTTAGAATGCTAGTAGCTCTGCACTTCTTAAATGCTGTCACCATTCTATAATTTAAAATAATATTCTTAACTAATAAACTAATTAACTAATAAATTAATAATTTGTTAGTGTATGTATTTAAATGTATAATACTATCTCATTAATTCATATTAAGTAAAAATGTCAGTGAGCTTTGGATTTAAAGAACAGGGTATATTTTAAATACAGCTTCATAATTTTTAAGAATATGTAGATATTGGCTTAGAGATATATAGATTCTTAGAGGATCTACAATCATAACAATTAGAATAACTTATCATGGCTTAATTTATGGTAAAAACCACATATCTAAAGTGCTGGAGAATGTCTAAAAGATATTGGTTCTTTAAATAGTTTTAAATATTATTCCTACTGCTTCTTACATAAATTTGCCACAACAGTGAATAATAATGTTTTAAAATCTTACTTTAGTGCTGAGAGTATGTGAGTATCATCCAGGTTGAATCAATGAGGTTAGTAAGCAAAGATGATACTCAACCTAGTGATTGTTGGAATAGGGGTCAACTCAAAATTAGTGGCATGTAAATCAAGGCTAATGTTCAATCTTTACTTTCATCTGCAGCATGCTAAGTGACATTTTCTTAGCTCATGATTTGGGTGAAGGCTGTGGCCAGATGTATTATAAGCACACTGCTTGAGGGAATCATGGTTAGAGACCTCTACCTGCATTTGTTTATGAACTAAATATTCAGAGCCAATCTGTTTCTCTCTCAGAAAATCAGTTTTCAAGGCAGCCAAAAGTAGATCAAAACATGTGTTGGAGGTTCCAGTTAAAAAAAACAAAACAAAATCTTGACTTCCTGATCCTTATACCAATTTTGCAACAGGAAAAAGGGAAAGTTGAAATGAATTGGCATGGGGGAGGCGGGTAGAGCTTAAACTAAGATAAGATTGGTACCAGAAAAGTTGAACATTTAACTTTGAAGCTGTAGCAGTCTTTGAGTGACTGGCCAAATGAAAGGCATAGACAGGGAGGTACACAACCAAATTAGCATCTGCTGATTTTTATTGAATACTTGTGCACGGTGATTTATAAGGCAGTCTTTCAAACTGCCATGTATTTCATTTGTTAAGTAATGTAAAATAAGCAATTACTCATTATGTTAAATATGTTGTATCATGTATTTGTTAACAACGAGCACTTCTTGAAAAGAACAAACCGTTACAGCAGTCAGACACTAAAACTACCAGAGTGAATATGTCAGACTTGTCTCATTTACAGACCTGTGCAGCCTCCTTCTTGGAAGTTGAAATAGCCGTGGGCACAGCGGTCACATTTCTTCCCTGTGACTCCAGGTTGGCACCAACATTGTCCACTCTCTTCACAGTCAAATGACTTAGACCCAAAAGAATTGCAGTTGCAGGGAACACAACCCCTTGCTGATTGTAGGCCAAAGGTTCCAGGCTGGTAATAGAAGAGGAGAGAAAAATTAAATTTAAATCCATTCACTCAAAGTGAAACAAGATTCACGATACCAAAGATGAGGTGGGAAAAGAGGAACTTAAAAGTTATCACGATTCTTCACTGATGTTATGACAATTGGGTTTTCATTTAATCAAATAGACCTTTTCTATGATATCCAAAGAGAAAAGATTCATTATTCTGAAATTTCATCAAAATTAATGGCAGAATTGGTGCTTCCTTTACTGTAGTCTTTTCACCAGCCTTTCCCAGTACTTTTCAAGGTTCTAATAGCAATATGGAAAGGACATATAGGTGGTATTTCTAGTCTTGATTTAAAATTTTACTTGTTTCATTCTTAGTAATTTGAATTATTTTCCGATCTTATGAACTCCTACTTAGTAAAAATAATTTCAACGTTATTGACCAGCAGTGTAAAGTTAAAATAATTCTTTTGGCCCTAATGTTTGATCTAATTTTGTCACATATCCAAAAATACTTTTACTCATTACAATCGTGTTCATATTATAAATATAATTTTCAGGTTATGCTTACACTGAACAAGTAATTGGTTCAACAAATATTTGGTGTCTTGAATTTCATTCTAACAATTGAAATTGATTAGTGAGAACACATATTAAAGCATCAGATCAGGTAAGCAAAGGAAACTTTTATTCTCTGATGAGTTATTCATATGCATATCTCTTATCTATCTATAACAAATCATGTTTTATGGTCAAGTTTGCATTATCAGCTTTGGCTGACTTTCTTGAAATGCACATCATCAGGCCTAAAATGACAATGTTAGAAAATGCTAAGGGATTAAAAAATCACTCCTAGCAGAAAAATGAAAAACATCTATCCGGGTTAAAATACGTCAGGGTTATTTTTAAAAAACATAAAGCATGTCACATTATTATGATATTTTAATCTGGAAAATTATTCTCGGTAATTACTTCTTTGTAAAAATAATTCCTATTTTGGAAAATTAGACTTAATAATTGCTTCTTGGTTAAAAAAAAAAAAATCTTGCCACTTAATGTGAGCCACCTAAAGAGAAATGAATAAGCCTGATTATATATTTTAGATATTATTGCTAGTAGTTTTAAAAATAAGTTCTAAAAGTGAAATCACACTGAAAATTAGACTTTTAAAATGACTGTGGCTAAGAATAGTTTTATTTTTAGAATGTAAAATGGGTTGACTCAGTTTGATAATCATTCTCATCCTTATATTTACTGTTGGCTTTATTTTTATTTCTAGTTCTAATTCAGATTGCAGGAGATGATTAAAGAATAAAGCATGTAACAGTTCCAATAGATGACATGATTTTGAAATTAAATTCACCTATATAAAAATACTAATCATATAATATTATTATTGGTAAAATGAAATTTACATAAAATTTTAGATACCTGACTTAGAGAAATAATCAGAAATTGGAACAATTGTTAAAGCAAAAGCATGCCCATTACAATATTATTTATCATGGTGAATAACTATGCAGGCACTTCAATGTTAGAAAAATTGTTGAATAAATTAAATTATGACATTCACATTATGAAATATGTGAGAATTAAAATCCTGTTGTGAAGCAGTTTTAATGATATAAATATGCTTAGAATATAGCATGAAATGGAAATTTAAAAAGCAATACAAAACTATATAAATACCATGTAAATTTCAATTACACACCCATATGACACACATACCACCCAGACACACAAATGTGAAATGTGTGTCATTTCACACATTTCAGAAACAGAAATGCATAGACAAAAAAGACTAAACAATATATTAAAACAGTACTGAAAAGTATCTGAATCATGGAAATAATATTTTGTATTTATCTTGATTTCAGAAATTGTCTTCACTCATATATATATATATACTGACATATACACTCATATATACACTACACACTGACATATACACTCATATATACACTACACACATACTCATACATATCTATATCTATATCTGACACACTCATATTGATATGCCCATTAAAGGGGTGTCTGTACACCCCTTTAAATCAATCAAATATCAAATGAAATTCCAAATTATAGCTATCATTTTAAATATTCCAAAGTCAGTTATGTAAGGAAATATACGAGAAGAAATGGCTCTACCTCACTTTTCAAATATTTAAATAATGTAGCTTTAAAGGCTAAGTTGTAGCAAAATAAATACTACCAAATCTCGGTAACCAAATGTTTATACATTTGATATTCAAAAATTTATTTCGATGGCTAAAAAAAACCTCACTAATAAACAGACTTAAGGAGTAGATATTCATAGTCAGGAATTGAGATTAATTAGGTAAAATAAATATGGGAGAGGGTGCCTGTCCAGATCCAGTGGGAAATTGGATGGGTTCCCATAAATGTGTCTCTCTCAAGATAATAAAAACTAGCATTCACATACAGTGCTTCCTTTTTGCAAAGCACAATTCTAAACCCTTTACAAATCTAAACTCTTTACAAGTATGTACTCATTTATTCCTCAGGACAACCCTGGCAGACAGTTGTCATTATCACCACTTTTTTATTGAGTGGTGAAACTGAGGCACAGAAAGTTTAAGTAAGTTGCCTGAGGTTATGAGCTAAACAATTTTGGAGTCACGATTCCAGATCAGCTAGGTTGGCTTCCGATTCCGAGCTCTTAACTCTCATACATACTGCTGCAGAGGAAAAAATAGTCTCAGGACAAAACACTGCTTCATACAATAGTACTGCAAGATATGTAGGGCTTGAATGAATGTGGATTTTCTGCTAAATTTACATTTTGGAGACATTTTAATCAGTTATTATCTCTTTCTTTTATTGTAAATGTAAGCATTTGGTTTTGAAAAAAAAAATTATTTTAAAGATTTCTTCATTTAACAACACTAGAAATAATAATGGTAATCATGCCCAACTCTTTACTAAAACTCTCCAGGCTCCTGCCTGATACACTGTTCTCACTTCTGCCCTGAGAGAGTCTTGGAGGTGGCTCATTCCATCTACCTGCAAGACAACCTGCAGTGCAGAATTTTACTGACTGAAAACCTCCAGTTTGTCTTTTGGACCCACCAGAGGTGCTCTGCAATGGACTGAATGTCTATGTCCCCCCAGATTCATATGTAGAAATTTTAGCCCTCAAGGTGGTGGCATAGACAGGAGGTGGGGCCTTTGGGAGGTGACTGGGTCATGAGGTTGGAGCTCTCATAAATGGGATTACTGCACTTATAAAAGAGCCCTGAGAGAGGTTCCTCCACCATGTGAAGTTCCAGTGGGTAAATGACTGTCTAGAGAGAGTGGGCCCTCACCATATAGGAAATCCGTGAGCGTCTGGATCTTGGACTTCCCAGCCTCTAGAATTGTGAGAAATGACTTTCCATTGTTTACATGCCACTTAGTCTGTGCTATGTTCTTATAGTACCCTGAATAAACTAAGATGAACTTCCACAGGAATATCCTCCTCTCAGGCTGTTTATAATAAGATACTAGAGCCTTCCTGCCCAAATCAGGATTCCTTTAATGGGTAAAATTTGCTTGGGTACATTCCACTGGCCTGGCCAAGAATTTAGGATTTGACAAAATGCACCAACCAAGGCTTTTTCTACCCAGTCGTCCTGTCTGTGTTTTCCTGGGAGTCAGAAACCCATTGCAGCAGAAGCCTATGCTCTCTCCCTCCCGTTTCATGCTTCATTGGCCTTTCCCCCAGGAAATCTCTTAGCATTTGCTTCTTGGAGTAGTATGTAAGCAGACATAAACCCTCTGAAGTGGATCTTACTACAGATGAAGAAGCTGAATTACATAAAGATTCAAGGAATCTTCATAGTTAGGAAGTAATGAGGCTGGGATTTGATCTAAGGCAGTCTGACATCAAAATTTGTTTTTTTAAAAATGTGGTATAATGAGCCAAGAAATAAAACCATAAATTCTTTTTTCATTTTTTCTTCTGTTTGTTTCCCTCTCTCCTTCTTCTATGGCCTACCCTCAACTCCCTACAGGTACTGGCTCTATACTGGCAAGTCTTATCTCCTGCTCTTCTGCAGTTCAGCCTGGGACCTCTTCTTACCCCTTTCCCTCTCTTCCTTCTTCCCCAGAATTTGTTTTGTGTTGTCCCGTGATATGAGAACCACACTTTTGTAATTAGAAACAACTTTCCCCATTTTGAATAATTGTGCATTTACTGTGTGTGAAAATGTGTTTCTTGTGTTCGTCGTACACATAAGCGCAACTGATGTCGAAATTAACAAAATTCTTAACTATGATAAAATGCCAGACAAATGGGCTGAGTTTTCTTGGGCAAATCACTTTCTTTGCTAGATTTTCCTTTATTTGTTCATTTATAAAATTTAGCTTTCTCCAAAGGATGTCTGAAGTCCCTTCCATTTCTAAGATTATAGGTTCTCACAAGTAGATTTTTATTTGATTTCTGCATATTCATGGTTAATTGAAAGTTTGGTTAATTGAACGTTTTATGATCCTATGAACTTGAGTATGCTTTTTAAAGCATATGGACGGTTATTTTTAAAAGGACAAGGGTTCAATGAGGAATTGTCTAAATTTTGCATTTGCAATTTGCACACCTAGCAACTGTTATTTGGTAAAATGCCACCAGGGAACTTCAGCCGCAGCACACCACACGACATGCAGAGGCATGAGCCATGCAGCGCCTCTGGGATTACCGGAGCTGGGGCCCGATAGGCTCCCCGAGGGCACCCGCTGGAGCTGCCGACAGCCCACCTCTGGGGAGAAGCCAGCACCCGTTGCGCTCTCCGCGGCTGCTCCTCCTGTCGGTGCACCTGCCTGCTGAGGTTGCACTGTTTCCCTGCGAAGCCTGATTTACAGACACATCTTCCTGTAATGTCACACTGCGGTGACACAGAGCCAGCGGGATCGCAGTCACATAGCACACAGAATCGCTTCTCTGGGTCCCGCCACATATTGGGCTTTAAAAGCCAAACAAAAAGTAAAATGAAAGCCAAACAGAACACATGATATTATTCAAGAGGTAGAAGCAGATGACATTTTCAAACTTCCTACAGTAAGGCCAGTTTGACGTCGGAGAAATGCTTGCTTCTGCTTAACTGTCTTTGTCAGGAATGTAGTGTTTGTGTGAAACAGCTGGAGCAAATCTGTCCGCCCTCATGGAGGAATCTGAAGCTGCTCGCCACACTGAAAGCAGGGCAACTGGCATGTTCAGGGACTGAGAACAGCACACTCTATTTTAACTGAGTATTTCAGTTTAGCACAATAATGCACCTTAAAAAATACCTTGATTAGCTTCTCTACTGAAAACTTCTGTTAAGCAGAGTGCTCACAGGGAGTAGCTTTTAAATGATGGAACTACAAGAAGGTGTGTGCTAAAAAACAAAGGGAGTAACATTTTATTCTGCCAAAAATGTAAAGGCAAAGGAAAGAGTATCTCCACAGGTTAACATTAAATTTGCATGCTATTTGTTTCAGAAATATCTGAATTCAAGTGAATATTACACACATTCACTGCCCCAAAGAAAGTACGGTTAAGGTCAAATGGTAATGTACAATGAATTTTGTTCTAGTTTGAAAAGAAACCATTTCCCTGGGCCAGGAGCAGTGACTCATGCCTGTAATCCCAGCATTTTGGAAGGCTGAGGCAGGTGGATCACGAGGTTAAGAGATTGAAACCATCCTGGCCAACGTGGTAAAACACCGTATCTACTAAAAATACAAAAAATTAGCCGGGCATGCTGGCACTAGCCTGTAGTCCCAGCTACTCAGGAGGCCGAGGCAGGAGAGTCGCTTGAACCCGGGAGTCAGAGGTTGCAGTGAGCTGACATCACACCACTGCACTCCAGCCTGGCGACAGAGCAGGAATTTGTCTCAAAAAAAAAAAAAAAGAAAGAAAGAAAAGAAAAGAAAGAAAAGAAAAAAATCTTTCACTGATCATAGCCATTTCAATTGTAGAACTAGATAATCCCAGATCTTCCTTTCAATTTACGAAGGTATACAAAACATGTCACGAAAAGCCAATGAGAATTTGCAAGGAGGAAGTAATTCACGGGTCAGCCTCTACTTTACCTTGCATGCGTCACATCTCTGACCCTGCACGTTGGCTCTGCACTCACACTGTCCAGTTTGACTGTGGCAAATCTCAGAGAAAGAGCCATTGGCATTACAGAGACAGGCTGCAAAGAGAAGAGAGATCTGTGGTCAGGAAAATTTTCTAATAGTCTTAATAGGCTTGCTAAATAATAATATACCCCACACGGTAACATGGACACCTAAGTTCAGTAACAGAATGTTTTCTGATTTGTTGAGTGTCCTGTTAGGCATTCTACCATTTAATCCCTATGACAACTCTGCAAGCTATAGAGATAATTCATGTAAAGGCTTTAGCACCATGTCTGGCCTATCATATGCCATTAAAATATTAACATCATCACCATTATTCCATCTTGAGCAAGAAGACACTGATATTCAAAGAAGCCATAACACTGCCCTAGAATTCACTGGTGAACAACCAATACGCACAGCTACCATGAGCACTGCTACCAAAGACAGCTACTTTGTGTGAGCATCTCTGGGACTCAGGAACTCACTGGATAGCCTGTGTGTGCCAAATCCTTTAATTCTCACAGAAAATTCATGACCCTAGATGATCTGTCTGAAAGGAAGAATTTCTTAAGCTCCCTATGATTTTACACATTTCTCAAGAATCCAGTGTTTAAAGGCGCTTTGAGCCATTGGAAATTTTGCTTTTAAAAAAAAAACAATCAATTTACAGGTTATATTAGTAAGTGCCAATTGGTCCAGAGAGTGATTTGGTTTTCATTCAACAAATTATCATTTTTAAATGACAAAAAGCTGGAACTCATCTTCTAAACCTGTGATGAGAGAGACGCATTTCTTAATGAAATAGCATACCCTACTGGGTTTTTGGTGCTTGTAGTAGAGTTGATGATAGGCTACATTTCCAGTGGCTTCTATAATTCTGCATGTCCTGGGACCCACCTGAATAATTGGAAGAGTCTCACATAAACTGGACAGAAATGAATCGATAGGCTGGTCTCATAACCTACACTGCCTAAAGATTCTGATAGTAGATGAAACTGATGATGGCCAAGTGCTAACACTGGATTCACATTCCATTTGACCTTCTACAACAAGATCCCCCTTCATATTATAATCCCACTGATATTAAGGGTTTATAAATTCTTATAGAATATCTATACAGCTAAAAAGGTAAAGATGAGGGGAGAAATGTATTATACTAATATGGATGAAGCCCTAAAGTAGGTAATTTTGTGGAAGGAAAACACCAAAAGAGCATTCTAGAAATAGTCCTAAAATGACTAGTATGAATCTAAAATGAGGTAATCACTCAACAATGGCTAAAGCCATGTGTGATAATACTGGCAGAATTTTACACCTATTACAAAATATGACACTGTAAAGTTAACATATGAAAGTATAAATGATTAACATCTTCTGATGGGTACTACTGACATAATATGGGCAGAAAAATGTATTTCAAGCAAGTGATTAGAATTGAGATAAACAAAAAGGATACATGGAGTCTATCTAATTTCCAAATTCTTCTTTCTTGCTGTGGACATAAGTTCATTAAAAAAATCTGCATTGCTCATGTGAATAGAAACACGTTTATCATTTGGAAAACAGTAACGCTTCAATAAGGCAGCAATTTTAAAAGGATTTACTCTAATAGTCAGTACAAGAAAATGTTCTGGAATATGCAGACTCCGTATATTCTGTGCATCTATCAACCATGTATTCCATATAATTTCCTACTCTTCAATCCACACTCAAGAACTCATCAGCTACTTTGAGTACAATACATCAATTCTGTCAGGGGCATCAATAGTTCAGGACTTACGCTGACAGTTCTTTGCATCAACTGCGTCTCCAAAATATCCATCAGCACAGAGCTCACAGTACCGGCCTGTTGTACCTGGCTTACATATCAGACAGGAGCCAGACAAGCTGTCACAGCTGCCAGGGGTGGAGAAGTCAAGGTTGTCATTGCATTGGCATGGCTGACATGATCCTCCAGGTACAGAGGGTTGTCCAAAATAGCCTTCTGCACACCTAAGGCAAGAAATTCATCAGTGAGCCTTTGGAGGGACCTCCATCAGGGCAATGTTTACATATTTTTTATTCTCCCCCTCTCCCAGGATGATGGCTTGTCATTTTAAGTGTTCCTTTTCTCAAACGCAAGGTGATTAAAATAATGTTCTTCTACAACTGCAGTGTAGATACAAGATGAAATCCTGCCAGCTGCTAGTAATTCGATTGCAGCCTGAAATAAAAATAATCTTGCATTGGCACTGAAGACGAGACCAAAGCATAGTAAGAATCTGCTGCTGGCACTCCGGAGGAATCCAGGTCCGTGTCAGAAAGCCTTTGTGGTACAACACATTGTATGTCTCTACTCCAATGAGTTATTTTCTCTACAAATATGTAAGGTTCACATTTGTTGTTGTTGTTGCAGCCAGAACTTGTTATGAGAAGACAGGCTTGCAAGGAAATTCAGTAATAAGAGTTCAGAATTCATTAACTAGAAACTGTGACTCGGAAGATTCTTACTAATTGTGTGGGGGCTGCAGTACATCTGAATTAATAATCTGTGTGTATTTGAACATGAATTCAGAGGCAGATTTTCATTGAAGGTTTTATTAAAGGGAAGTCTGAGAAAGCATGCCTGCATACTATGGGAATATGCCATACGGCGAAGCTGTACTGTGCCCGCAACTCTATTAGTAAACTCCCTCCCTCCCTCCTTCCTCCCTCCTTCC